>APFE031254942.1:1962-32620 GCA_000404065.3 Pinus taeda | reverse complement strand
AAATAATGTACATATTTCATTATAAAAAAAATTAGAACAAAATGAAAGTGTCTTTCCAAAAAAATATAGCTTGCATCATAAGTGGAAGTACAAAATGATTAAATGAAGTGAAACAAAACAATATCTGAGGAATTAGGTTTTACAAGGTAAATAGAAAAGATTGGTGGCTTGCATGTATTTTAAGCTATGGAGTATTTGAAGCTATGGAACTTCTTTTGCCTGTTCATAAAAGAAATTAGTAAGCCCCAAGAAAATGTGTTTCTTGTCTATTTATATTTGCAAATATTGACCAGTTATGTGAACTAAGAGTTGCTTGAAGAAAGAGATAAACCAATATACAAAGAACTTAGAGTTTGCATGAGCCTTACAAATAATGACGCCTATTTTGAAGTTAAAGACCTTATCTCATTGTTTTAACTTGAATGCCTAGATTGTGATTTGTTGAATAGAAAAGACCTTTTGTGCTTTCTTGATTGAATTTTTTCAAAAAGAAAGATACCATTGAACCATAAGCATGTTTTCTTAGCTTGTATTCATGTATTTGAAACATTACCTAATCTGTTCCAATAACCAAAGTTGCAAAACTGCTAGTCATAAATAGTAAAATTAAAATAAAATAAACATTTATTTAGGTAAATATGAGTCAGCCTTTTACAAGTTACTTTAAATTTAAAAACACATTCCAATTTTAACTATTTAAAATGTGTAGAGACATCACTGCTATATAATTTTAGTTTTTGAAATAGTAAAACAAAAAGTTTTTGAAATGATTAAGGAAAACTAATTTCTTGTTAAATCAAGAAATAATAATTTTAATTTTTAATTAAATTTCAAAACCAATATAATTCTAGTTTTTGAATAGTAAAATTTTTTTTGGAAAAATGAATTAAAAAAATTAATTTTCATTTAAAGACAGAATAATAATTTTAATTTTAATAAAATTGTAAAACAAAATTTTAATTTTATTTTTTGAAATAGGTAAAACAAAACATTTTTGGAAATAATTAAAAAAAAGTTAAGATAAGAATAATAATTTTAATTTTTTAATTAATTCCCAAACAAAAGTATAATTCTATTTTTCCAAATAGTAAAACAAAACTTTTTTGAAATGATTAAAAAACTAATTTCTACTGTATCATTCTAGTTTTTGAAATAGCAAAACAAGAATTTTTAAAATGATTAAAAAAAACTAGTTTTTGAGGTAAGACAAGAAATAACAATTTCAATTTTAATGAAACTGAGAAACAAAATTATAATTCTAGTTTTTGAAATAGTAAAACAAAAGTGTTTTGAAAGGATTAAAAGAAACTAATTTCTGAAGTTAAGACCAGAAATAATAATTTTAATTTTTAATTAAATTGCAAAACAAAATTGTAATTAGTTTTTAAAATAGTAAAACAATTTTTTTTGAGATGATTAAAAAAATATAATTTCTCAGGTTAAGACCAGAAATAATAAATTTAATTTAACTCTAGTTTTTGAAATAGTAAAAAAAACTTTTTGGAAATGATATTTGTACCATATAATTCTAGTTTTTGAAATGGTGAAACAAATTTTAGGTGAAACAATTTTTTTTGAAATGATTAAAAAATCTATTTAATTTTTAATTAAATTGCAAGACAAAATTATAATTTTAGTTTTTGAAATGTAAAACAAAACTTTTTTGAAATGATTAAAAAAGGTTAATTTCTCAAATTAAAACAAGAAATAATAATGTTTGTTTTTAATTATATTGCAAACAAAAATCAATATTATAAGATTAAAGATTAAGATTCATAATATTACAAAAATATGTGTTGTTTTCCATATAACCATATTGATGATGATGATGATGGTGGTTAACATCCGCTCAGACTAAACATTGGTCTATCGGACATAAAGAAACAAATTATTTATTTTGATTTAAGATTTTATTCCTATCCTCAAAAAGCTTGGAGAGAAGCCTCCCGAGCTCACTATAATTTTGTTTTTATTAATATAACTACCAATATTTTTTTAATAAAAAAAATCCTACTATGCATATCACATTTAAATAAAATCATAAAATTCATATCATATTAGAATAAATTTAAATAACAATGATTCATGATGCTGTAATGATGTTAAAGTCACTGAGACCAAACTTGGTCTATCGGACCTAAAGAAACAATTATTTATTTTGATTTAATATTAATAGAATACCATTTTGAAATACTTTAAAATTTTTATTGTAAATATAAAACAATAAATCCTTCCAAACTATTAAACCTCAAAAAAAATGATTACTACAAATGATTACTACAAATAGATTGAGAAAATGATTGCTTATTTATTTAAATATATTTAACATAAAAAAATTCATAATTACAATTTAAAAATTGATAATTAGTATACTTTAACAATATTACAAAATATATTTGCATTACTATATTAATAAGATACTATTTTGAATACTTTTAAATTTTTGTATAATACAACAATAGATCTTTTATTAACTATTAAACTTCATTTAAAAAATGAAAATGCTAGGTTGGATATTTTTGCACTATTAAATAAATAAGCAAATGATTATTTATTTATTTAAATATATTTAACACACAGAATCATAGTCACAACAAAATATTAATAATTTTTTTTTTTGTAAATCAGACTAATTCTATTATATTACACAAAGATTACAAAGAGTTACATCCGCCACCATGATTTGGCTACTTGAGCAGGTTGACATTCTGTGACTGAGACTGAGCTGAAGAAAAAGAGGGACTGTGAAACTGTCCGCTGACCCCAAACTAGAACCACCAAAAAATGAATCTTCCACTCCCTGCCGAGGTGAGGGAGGAGTTTACAGACACAAACAGGACCGACATAAACATTACAGACGCAGACATTAAAATCGACATACCAAGACCTGAGTGGTGCGACCTGACACCTAACATAGACTGACTCCCATTACTAACTATAGCAACTACATCGACATCCAGAAACTGAACAAAGAGAATCCATACCACCCCGAATGACCAAGCAACGTGCCTAGGTGTATGGATTTGGTGGCTCCTCCACCGTTGGACTGATATATGTGCCTGGTTGCTCCTCCACCACTGTGCAGCCATAGGAGTCTGAGGCACTCGAGTCTGTGTATGGTGCGTCATCCTTTGCAGGCTCGCTTGGTCCAGCTCTGTTCCCCGCCACCGCACCTGAGGCTTCTGCAGGCTGTAGTCGCTGACCGTGAATAGGCGAGGGTGGCCGCGGTTCTGCTGGGGCTTCTGGTCGATCAGCATGATCGCATTTTTCAATGCGCACTAAAACATAATAGACGGCATTGTCCAGCGTACATGGGAACCTGAAACGGGTTGATGGGTGCCCCCCAAACGGACACACCGCAGCTCTTCCCCTTCCTCTGCCTCTTCCGCGCCCTCTTCGAGCTCCTGGTGAGCTAATTTCCTCCGACGGGGAATCGAAGGATGCTGAGGAGCGTGGCGATGAAGCCCGCCCTCTAGCACCGCCTCTTGAGCCTCCCCGCCTGCAAGCGCCACGTTGCCTCTCACGTGGCATCCTGTAACCAACAAAGAACTAATTCTGCCTAGAGGTCGCAAAGGCTTTGCGCCACCGAGGGATCTAAACCCGTGCAATAGCTTACACACCAAATGTGAAACAGGTAATGGAACGCAAAAACTAATAGCAATGCTTACCACCCAGGTCGAGAGCCGAGCCTGTTCAGGAGCTGCGTGGGGTGAACTGCTCCCTGAGAGGGGAACCGACCAGATCTAGGAATGACCAAGGCACCAGAGGACCAAATCTCGAATAGGGACACAGAGGAACTGAGACGCCACGACACTCAGAGCTTCTGGAGGTCGAAGGCGCTCAGAAACAGTGCTGATACAGGACAGAATGACATACCATGCGCCTAACCACAACACAGAGCCACGAATTCTCTGAGAGTCCAGGCTTAAAACTAGGGCCTCCAGAGCCGAGGGCCGAGGTTTGTGCTTGGGCTCATGCACCCGCGGTGCAGACATCCAAGAGCCTAACGCACCACTCACCAATGAGACCAGACAGAGCTTCCTGCAGACAGAGCTTTGCTCACCTTCCAACTGAACCCCGCTCATCGTCGAACTCAAGCAAACGACCAATATACCTCTGCATCCGGCTGTTCTCCCCCCACCATTAATGTTTGCATAGCTGTTGGCCGGACCGAGGTGATGCCTTCTCGAGGCTTCGGTCCATATGGCTGGAGCTGGCGGCCACTTGTCATTTAATGAGGCCGCCTCCTCATTCAATGCGCTAATTAACACCCGCAGCCGGGGAAAATATTAATAAATTAGTAATAACTTCAATAAAATATTAATGAATTAAGAGTAACTTTAATATTTTAATAGTTAAATTAATAACTAACATAATTTCTCAGTAAAATTCTGGTCAAATTAAACAGAGTTCTCATTATATAACTGAGAAATTGAAATTAAACTGTCAACATATATAGTTTAATTTATTTAAGGTTTTTTAGCAAATTATTTTTTGTAAAATTTAGATCTCTATGATCTATATCAAGTCACTGAGAAGAGTTTTCTCTGAAAATCACATGATAATTTATAATTTATTTGTCAACCTATTTCAAACCAACAAGTGTGGTTGAAAAACTAGATCATAGCTGCAGGATAAATAAAGAGAGCAGATCATCCAACAACTATAGTTGACCAGGAATGGCTACATTTGACTTGGTATTGGCCAAGAGATATAGAAAAAGAAATATAGTTAGTTAATTAATTAATTAGTTTGTGTTATTATATTTATTTCTTTTGTGATTAAATGTAATTGCTTGTATACGACTAGGTTGGGAGTAAACTAAGTACTTAACTAATAGATTTTTTTATTATTTAAATTTTCAAAATAATAAATGAGTAATAATTAGATAACCTAATTAGTTAGTATTTTTACTCAAATTTTAGTTTAGTAAAATTAAACTATATTATCTATATGGCAAATTGCTACATAACCAAATACATGAAGCATACCTTTACCGCTAAAAATATTTGTCACTCTACCAACTCTTTTAATTTTTCAAATAGACAAGATAAAACCATGATGATTGTTAAAACTCTTCTCTTTATATTTTTAGAGAATAAAAACATAATAGCTAGATAACCTAATTAGTTAGTAATAACTAGATAACCTAATTTAGTTAGTATTTTTACTCAAATTTTAGTTTAGTAATAGCTATATAGTAAATTGCTACATAACGAAATACATGAAACATACCTTTATTGCTAAAAATATTTGTCACTCTACCAACTCTTTTAATTTTTCAAATAGACAAGATAAAACCATAATGATTGTTAAAACTCTTCTCTTTATATTTTTAGAGAATAAAAATATAATAACAAAAGGTTTTAAATATATATAGAGTCACGATAGATTTTTGGAAAAAAAAATTAAACTAAATATAATTTACATATTTAACTATCAAAATATTTTTTCTTTCTTTTTAAAAATTTATTAGTGTATATATTTTTTATATATAAATCTAATTATTATTATCTTATATGAATTTTAATTTTTAAAAAAAATTACATATTTAATATCAATTTATTTTTCTTTTTTTAAAATTATTAGTGTATATATTTTAAATTATATTAAATCTAATATTTATATTTTATGCACTATTATATTTTAAAAAAATAATAAATATAACAGTTTCTAAATTTCCAACTTTAAGTAAATTGTGGCTTCCCATATCTTGATATTATTTTAATCGCTGTGGTTCATATCTTGAATCCGGTAGTAATTTATAAATAATAATTTTAAATATTTATAATATTTAATATTAATTTTAATAATATTAATATTTGACAATATTTTAACTAACATTATTTAATATTTGTAAAATTTTGATTGTAGATTAATTTGATAATGCAATAAAATTAAAGCAAAATACTTTAATGTACTTCTACAATCAATTTGTGGAAGCTTAAAAGATTTGGGTAAGATCAAGCTGAACACATATAACCAAAAGAAGGATCAACGCACATGAAACACGGAAGAATACTCAGGGGAAAGCCTTAGCTAAAAACCCCACTATCTGTATTATCATACAAGTTGGAAATATCTCAAAATCATACCAAGCCTTAGCTCTCATAACTAGCCAGCCCTTAGTACAATCCTCACAGATGCTCACAAGAAAAATAGACTTCTCATAAGTCTTTCAATCTGTCCTCCAAGCTCCTATTTCCTTGCATAGTTTCTCCTGGGTACTATTACCAAGTGTAACACTGATATCATACACTACTCTAACGCACTTTCAAAACTGGCAATCCTCAAGGAATGAATTCCTTCTGCATGCATGATTTTTCCTTATAGGAAAACACATGCAACTGATAGTACATTGTCCTTGACATTTAGTTCAACTGGGTCTTTCTCAGAATAGACATGCATGAGTTACTGATGAGGGAATCTTCAATTATCTGGAATACACTGGTTGAGTGCATGCATGCATCAACTAACTGATAATTCACAATTAGTTCCTCAAACAATTTGGAACTAATTTAACTGGACTTAACTTAGTAAACTGAGCTAACTAATTAAAACTCAAATATAACTCAAACTTATCTCCTTAATTAAGGGACAATCTCCTTAATTTAAGGGATAACGGTTGCATGACTTCAGAAAGACTTCTGACTTTAAATTCTCCAACTAATTAACTCAAGATGAATTAATTAATTATTTTTCAAGTAGCTAGTGAGACTAGATTCGAATTTTAATTCACAACTTTAATTCAGGGACCAATTAAAATTGGAATATTCTTGTTGCCACATTTCAACACTCCCTCTCAACAAGAAAGGGATTATCTGCCATCCCAATCCTATCTCTATGGAAGTAAAATTTACACTTTCATAGTGCCTTTGTCAAAATTTTAGCATCTTGATCCCCTGCCAAAATATATTGCAGCAACATGTTCCTCTTCGCCACACAGTCTCTGAGATGATGACACCAGATATCAATGTGCTTGGAATATCATGAAATACTAAATTCTTAGAGAGTTTGATACAACTCTGATTATCACAAAAGATCACAGTTCGATCCATCCTCTAATCAAACAAACCAACTAAGATTTTCCACATCCAGATGGCCTCACATGTTGCCTGACTTGCAACCATGTATTTAGCCTCTGTTGAGATGAGTGCAACCGACCTCTATTTCTTGTTGTACCAAGAAACTACAACTGACCCAAGGTTGAAAATCCCTCCTAGTGTGCTCTTCCAATCTGATGAACTCCCTACCCATTCTGCATCAGTGAAGCCCTATAGCTTCACTCCCTTTGTCCGTCTGTACCATAATCCATACTGAGATGTGCCTCTAAGGTATCTCAATACATGCTTTGTCACCTTCCAAAACATCTTGGTAGGTTGAACCATTGCTTGACTCAGCTGGTTCACTACATAGCACAAATCTGGTTGTGTGTTCACTAAGTACATCAGTGAACCCACAAGCTACCTATACACAATACCCTCTACTACTTCTTCTAAAGCAACATCCTCCTTCCTCCAGTTACTTGCTAGAGTAGTCTGCATGGGATTACACTTCTCCATGTGGAATCTCCTAAGTATCTTGTTGGCATGCTTTCCCTGAGACACAAATAACTGCCCATCCTTCTGCCACAATTCCATGCCAAGGAAGTAATGCATGAGAGCCATGTCTTTCATCTGGAATTCTCTTGCAAGGTCCTCTTTGCAAGAAATGATCAATTTATTATCACATGTCAATATGAGATCATCAACATAAAGTACAATGATGAATGGCTTACCTTTCACCATGATATGGTATAGGTTCGCATCCGCTTCACTCTTTGTGAAGCCAAACCCAGTGAAGTAGTTTCTTATCATGGTGTACCAAGCATGAGGTGCTTGCTTCAGCCCATACAAATCTCTCTTCGGTCGGCACACATGTGACTCATGATCGAATGTCTCAAAACCTTTCGGCTACTCTATGTACAGCTCTTCCTCAATCTTGCCATTGAGGAATGTAGTCTTCACATCCATCTGACAGATCTTCCAACCCATCTGTGCTGATAGTGCCAACATCGATATGATATATGAGCACCTTGTGACAGGAGGAAAAGTCTCATCGTAGTTAATCCCCTCGACCTGTGAAAAACCATGGGCAAACAATCTTGCCTTATGCTTCTCCACACTACCATTAGTAGCTTGCTTTACCTTGTAAAGCCAATGAAACTCACAACTCACTTGTTCTCTAGTCTTGAAACCATGTCCCAAACACTGTTACGAACTATGGAGTTATACTCCTCCACCATAGCATCAACCCAAATCGACTGTTGCATTGCTTCCTCAAAGGAAAATGGCTCGGTCTCAACACATTCCCCAACAAGGGCCACGTATCCAATGTGCCTCTCATGTGACCTCCTCTGTTTGCACTGAGAAGATGGTTCTCCCACGTGCTCTCTCGCATCCATCAACAATTTGTCAGCTTCTCTTGTCCGCTTCTGTCCATCTCTGGAAGACTCTCCTTGAGTGGATGTCTCCATTCCTGGAACCTCTGCATATAACTGCTCCACATCAGTCTAAGGATTCTTCCCCTTAGGAACCAATAGTTCCTCCACAGTCTATAGTTCGAGCTCCCTCTCAAGGGAAACTCGCATGGCCTTCTGCTCATCAAATTTGAGATCTCTGTGAACCACTGTCCTCCAACTGGTAGGTATATACACTTGATAGTTGTGGAGTGTATCAGTGTACCCCACAAGTATCCCCAACTTTGTTGTCAGCTCAAGCTTATTTAGTGCATCCTTTATCACATGGCAATATACCGATGAGCTAAAGATCCTGAAATGACCCACATTTGGTCTCTTACCGAAGAAAGATTCCTCTGGTTTCTTCATCCCAAGTATGCGATGTGGGCATCTATTATGCAAATAGACCGTTATGTTGCATGCCTCAGCGCACAAATGAAGTGGTAGGTTTTTGTCATGTAGCATCGCCCGTGCTGCCCCTACAATAATTTTGTTCTTCATCTTGGGCACCCCATTTTGTTGTGGGTTTTGAGGTGTCGTCAACTCTCGTTTAATTCCATCTGCTGCATAGAAGTCCTTAAACTCTTGAGAGACATATTCTCCATCGTCGTTGCTTCTTAAGGCCTTGATCTTCCTCCCTGACTCTTTCTTGACCAATGCTTTGAACTCACAAAACTTTGTGAAGGTTTGGTTCTTCTTATACATGAAATAAATCTAGCATTTACGAGAAAAATCATCAGTAAAAATCACATAATACCTTTGCTTCATTGTGGATGTCGTTGAGAATGGTCCACACAAATCAATATGAACTCACTCTAAGAAAGCCTTTGCTCGATTATCCCGATCATGAAAGGAAGACTTTGTGTACTTTCCCATGGTACAACCTTTGCATGTGTAAACTTGCTCAAGTTTACCTTTGGGAAGTCCTATAGAAATCTATTGCATTATCTTCAAAGCCCCATGATGCAAATGGCCCAATCACCTGTGCCACAACTTGACAATATCTTGGCTTTGCACCAATTTTGCTTTCATACTCACTGCTGCACAATCATCTACCTCTATTTTATAGTGATTCTTCACTCGAATCCCAATCCTCTTGGTATGACCTGTGGATATGTGTCTTAGGAAGGCCTTTCCTTTAGTGAAGACAACATTGGAGCATTTTTCCTCCAACATCATGACCGATAGCAAGTTCTTCTTCAGTCCAGGCACATAATTCACATCTGTCAAGGTGATAGGAGCTCCATGCTCCCTCTAAAAAGCAACTGTGCCCACTCCTAAAACACTATATTTTCCATCGTCACCCATCTCTATGCGCACCTTGTGGTCTTTCTCCTCCAAGGTACTAAATAAAATTTTGTCGTTGGTCATGTTGAATGAAGCTCCACTGTTAAGATACCAAACACAACCCACCATCGATGACACCATGCATGCAATGAGGGTAAAGTCCATTTCAAACTGAGAGGATAATTCCTCACCTTTTGATCATTTCGAGGATCCCTTCTTGGACTTCTTCATTGGGAAATTAGTTGTATAATGTCCCATCTCATGACAATTAAAGCATCTCACTTTAGACTTGTCAACCTTCTTCCGTCCATGAGAAGAATTCGATTTGGAATGGGAAGCCTTCCCCTTTCCTTTCCTTGCCTTACTTGCTAAGGCTAGATTTTCTTCATCATCATTATTTGATGAAGAACCATCTCACGTGCTCCTCCTGATCTCCTCCTACATCAGATCCAACCATAATCATTCCCAATCTAGCAATTTTTCCCTTCCATTCACAGAGTCCTCGTAGCTATTCCAACTCTTTGGAAGGTCGAGGAGAACGAGGCTCACCATATCATCATCAATAGTAGTTATTCCCACACTACCAAGCTCATCTTTGTAGGTTGTGAGCTTGTTCATATATGTGGAAATAGTATCACCCTTCTCCATCTTGATTTTTTGAACCTTATCCTTGAGCACCAATTTCCTCTAGTCACTACTATTTTGGTAGAGGTCCTTCAATGTCTTCCACTTTGAAAATGGAGTATCCTTCCAATGGAGACTCGAGACAATATGGTCTCCAACTCCCTCAAATATAATCCATCTCACCTTCGCTACACACTTTTTCTACTTAGGCAACTCTTGTGCATTAGCTCTAGCTGACTTTGGGATTTCTTGATCAATGCAATCCTTCAAGCCATTGTCTTCTAATACATCTCCCATTCTACCTTTCCATGCTATGTAATTTGGGCTGCCTTCCAAGGCATACTTGAGTCTCAAGCCATAGAATGCCATTGACCAGCCTGAAGTATGATATGAATTCGATTTGCACCTGTAAAGCCAAACTTAAAAAATTGAATTCTCTTCTCAGTATACTGTTCATAGTTTGATAACCTTTTATCTGATACCATGTAGAAATTTTGATTGTAGATTAACTTGATAATGCAATATAACTAAAGAAAAATACTTTAATCTACTTCTACAATCAATTTGCAGAAGCTTAAAATATTTGAGCAAGATCAAGTTGAACACATGTAACTAGAAGAAGAATCAATGCACATGAAACACAGAAGAATACTTAGGGGAAGCCTCAGATAAAAAATTCACTATCTGTATTATCATACAAGTTGGAAATATCTCAGAATTACACCAAGCCTTAGCTCTCACAGCTAGCCAGCTCTCAGTACAATCCTCACAGATGCTCACAAGCAAAATAGACTTCTCATAAGTCTTCCACTCTATCCTCCAAGCTCCTATTTCCTCTCACAGTTTCTCCTAGGTGATCCTCATGTTACCTAGTGTAACACTGAACCCACACATTGCTCTAACACACTATCATAACTGCACAATCCTGAAGGAATGAATTCCTTCTACATGCATGAGTTTTCCTTATAGGAAAACATATGCAACTGATATTACATTGTCCTTGACATTTAGCTCAACTTGGTTTTTCTCAAAATAGACATGCATGAGTTACTGATGAGGGAATCTTCAGTTATCTGGAGTACATTGGTTTAGTGCATGCATGCATCAACTGACTGATAACTCACAATTAGTTCCTCAAACAATTTGAAACTAATTTAATTAGACTTAACTCAGTAAACTGAGCTAACTAATTACAACTCAAATATAACTCAAACTTACCTCCTTAATTAAGGGATAATCTCCTTAATTTTAGGGATAACTGTTGCATGCCTTCACAAAGACTTCTAACTTGAATTTCTCCAACTAATTAACTCAAGATGAATTAATTAATTATTTTTCAAGCAACGAGTGAGACTAAATTCGAATTTTAATTCAAGGACAAATTAAAATTGGAATATTTTTGTTGCCACATTTCAGCAATATTCATATTTAACAATATTAATATTAATATTCTTATGCTTATTCTTATTTTTATTCCTATTAACGTAAATATATTAATAATATGTTAACAATATTATTATTATTATTATTATTATTATTATTAATATTATTTTTTTTTTAACAATATTAATATATTTGAGAGAAGTCTTCTCGATTAATCAAATTGTAAGAATTGGGTCGACGTTTCGAACCAACTAATGTGGTTCATCCTGAAGACAAGGTGAGAAAACAATTGATTTGAGAGAATAAATAACATGGATGCATCATTGTCTAGTGTTAGCCTTTCAGAATTAGACTTAGGGAAGACAAATGTGGAGTTGTAGTTATTTTTTACAGATTTGATTATTTCCACAAAATGGTGGATCATCTCTGTAATAGTGGGTGTTACATCAAGCTCAAGAAAAGTCCCCTTAAGTCCATTTCTAGAGAAGTAGCTTCTGCAATCAAAGCAGATCCATCTCTCAATCACTTGTCCCGAAAACTCATTGAGAGCAACCCCCTTACCCCCAGAATCTATGGCCTTCCGAAGATTCATAAATCTGGTGCTCCCTTGAGATCTATCGTGAATACCATAAGCAGTCCAACCTAGCCTCTTGCCAAGTTTCTTACATTGAAGCTCAAAACTCTCGTTGGTTGCACTCATTCTTTTGTGAAAGACTCTACCTCCTTTATTCAAGAGTGAAAATATATCAAGCTAGACCCTCATTATTTATTAGTGAGCTTTGATGTTGTCTCTTTGTACAACAAAATCCCCATCCAAGAAGCCATTGATATCATTAATCGGGTCACTAATAAAGACACTGCCAAGTTAGTTGGTCTTTGCCTTACCTCAACTTTCTTTAGTTTCCACGGTGAATTCTATGAACAAACCTGTGGCATTACGATGGCCTCCCCTCTCTCCCCCATTGTCGCAAACTTGTTTATGGAAGATTTTGAGACCAATGCCCTTGCCACTGCTAAATTTCGTCCTAAAAAATGGAATATATTCGTTGATGACACTTGTGTCATTTGGCCTCATGGTCGAGAGAAACTTGATTTGTTTCTCAAGAACCTAAATTATCAACCAAATTCCATTAAATTCACCATGGAATTTGTGGAGAATGGTTACCTTCCCTTTCTTGACATCCTCCTTTATAGGAGAGAGGATGGTGCCATCTGTCACCAAGTTTTTCAAAAGAATACTCACACGGCACAATACCTCCATGCCAATTCTTGTCATTTCCCTCCTCAGAAAATCAAGGTTCTTAGGACTTTCGCTACCTGTGCTCTAAGAATCTTTGATGTCGACCACCTTGATCAGGAGAATTCCCATCTTCTTGAGCTTTTTGAAAATAATGGGTGTAGTAGATCCTAGAGCCCTAAGACCTTTCTCAGAGCTAGTAAAGAGCCTACGTTCAAACTCGCCTTTTCTGATCCTATCTCTAAGGTCTATCTTCCGTATATCCAAGGAACTACTGATAAGATCGCTCATATCCTTAAGAAGACTAATGTATCTTCTTCCTTCAAGCCTCTTAAAACCATTAAAAATTCTCTTAGATTAGTTAAGGACCCTATTGACCGCAAGGACCCAAAAGGGGTCTACCTTGTTCCCTACTCCTGTGGTATTTCCTACATTGGAGAAACTAGAGGATCTACTAAGCAGAGGATTAGTGGGCACACGATTGACATCAGCCCTTGCAGAACATGTTGATAAATTAAAGCACCATGTCTGCATTGAAGAATCTAAAGTCATTGCTAAAATTGGTCATTTCCACCACAGGAATCTCAAGGAAGCGATTGAGATTGAGAGGCATGCCAAAAACCTTAATAGGGATGATGACTGGAAATTAAGTAGAGGTTGGATTCCAGCTCTTTCCTCTTAGCTCTTCTGCCCTCTCTTTCCCCTTGTCTTAGCTTAAGGTGTTCTCTCTCTTCCTGTTATTGGTTTTTCCCTCTTTGCTTTCCTCCCTTCAATGAGGGAGCTTTCCTCTTACTTATAGCCCTCTTTGTGGTTTTGATAACGTTTAGGTTATGAAACATATCTAGATATAATATAGGTTTTAATCATTTTAAATAGTCTGTTTCGATTATGATATTTTAAAAATTGATTCCTACCTAATATTACTATATGAATTAATAACCTATTTATATCCACTAGTCTCTAACTACTCATATTATAAATCATTCGTGAATATTATTATCTGAAATGAATATTAATATTATAAATTATCCTTGCATATTATTATGTGATTTGATATATTAATTAATTATAATATTATCACCACTAATTTATTACACAACATCTAATTCCTTACAAAAACAACTAGTTTCTACCTAGTTTTATTAGGTTAGACATTAATTATTTATTATAACCAATAGTTTTTTACTATGAATATTATAAACTAGCCTTGAATATATTTCACTTAACATCTAATTCGTCACACTAAGTTTTTACTTAATATTATTATTATATAAATTAATTATTTACCATAACGGCTAGTTTTCTACATAATATTATTATTCAACGGCTAGTTTTCTCCCTAAGTCCCATTGACTAGGTCAACCCTTTCCTTCAATATTATTCTATTAGATTATATTATTATTTAATTAATAAGTTACCACTATTTCAATAGTAAATAATCATTTATTACATAACAGTGGAATTTTTAACCAAATGATTTTATTTCACCCACAACTAATTCTAAATGGCTAACACTGGACAATGATGCATCCATGCTATTTACTCTCTAAGATCGATTGATTTCTCACCTTGCACTGAGATTGAATCACATTAGTTGGTTCGAAACGTGGACCCAATCCTTATGATGTGATAAATCCCAAAGCCATCTCTCTAAATTAATGGATCACAAAAATCTTAAATCTGACAATATTAATATATTAGCGATCTTAATATAATCATTTAATATATGTAATTTTTTTTTATACATATTATAGATCACAAAAATCTCAATTTTAAACATATTAAATTTATATAATATAATATATATTAAATTAATGCTTACTAAATCTATCAATTAATATATTTATTAATATAATTATGCTAATAAAAATACACTTATAAAATATAGAGAGAATTGTGTAAATTTAGTGAATTTGCTTTAACTTAACCAGCAATGTGATTATTTAACTGCCATATTGAAAAGACTAGTATGAAAGTATAGGCTTATTAATTGATAAACTCTCGGCAGGTTAGTCCGTCTTACACGTCACGGGATCCCATCACACGACTAGGAAAATCGTCATGTTTGGTTTCGATTGACAAATAATAGTAACAATATTCGTATCTTTTGTTTTTTCTTTTGGTTTCGATTGACAAATAATAGTAACACTATTAGTATTTTTTTAATTTTTTAGTTGATATTAATTTTCTGGTAAAATAGTATTTTTATTTTTATTTTTATAAATATTTATAAATAAAATTATTTTAATCTATTTTTAATAAAATTTCCAAAAAAACCATAAAATATATTTTCACAGATTATTATGCACCAGCTAAAAAGTGAAAACTTGATTTATTAGATTACTGGATTGTATGAAATTCTATGTAACAATATTATTGAAGTTTATCAAATTCTATGTAAGCAAGCTAATTGAAGATCTCTAGTCAAAAACTGGAATGACCGACTTGCCGTTGTTATAAATTCTCACTGAGATGGAAAAAAAGTGATTTGTTTTCAATGTTATTTTTTGGAAGTTTTTTTTTGGATTTTTACAGTGTAATTTTTCTAAGATTTGGTGGGAATTCATTGAAATTACAAGTTTGATGGGTAACTTCTGTACAATAAAAGTGCTCTAGAAGTTTTTCAAGGTGTTGAATCCATATATATACTCAAAAAATTAGTTTAAATAACAAAAATCAAAATTTCACCTAAAATTTAAACGGGGACACCAAAAATTCCAAAATCACACTAAAAACAACTAAAAACAGAACAAAATCAGAACACCTAAAACATTGAGATTTATGCTTTTCACAATTTTGAATGGATACAAGAAGGACAAGTCTCACCATAGAAATTTCAAAATGAAGTATCGTGTCAAACAAGATTCCATCCATCCTAATAGGCATTTGCATATTTTTATTAATTTTTCGTTTAATATAGAATAAAGCGAAAGTTAACACGAAAGAATATGAGTAGGGTAATTTTTCTTTTTCCAATTTTGTTTTTCAAAATTAAAATGAGATTTGTGAAATTTTAAATTTCAAATAATAAGTTTTAAAATCAATACATCAACTAATTTTAAAATTTCAAATTTATTTATATATTTCAAAATATATTATATATTTAAAATAATATTAATTTAATTTTTTTTTCAATTTAATAAATTGTAAATTAAAATATCAAACTTATTTATATATTCAAAAATATATTATTATTTTAAAATAATATTAATTTAATTTGTTTTCAATTTAATGAGTTGCAAAATAAATAGAAAACACAATTTGAAATTAATGTATTCGCTTAAAATTTATGACAAAAAAAGTCAACATAAAAGGAGGAGGACAAGATACATTAAAAGGACGACTAGATACACTACTCTTCTTTTGGGCCTGCCATGCAGCAATTAATGCTTAGTGGCTTTAAATGCCCACAGTTAATAATCTACATTAATTGGCCAGCATATATAGCCATGGCACGTTAACAGCTGAGCAGCAGGCTAGATTACTTTTTTTCATTCAGATTACGTGCAAGGTAGAATAGAATGTTACGATGTAGTATTTAAATTTTTTTATTATTTTTGATATCGTTAAAAAATAATTTAAATAACATAAATCAAAATTTAAATTTAAATTTTTTTATTGATTTTAATGGAGTTGTCTATTATGTGATTTTTTGGAGATTCTGGTGATCGAATCCGGCGGAAGAAATGAGGTTAAATCTTGATTTTTAGCAGTTAAAATGGTTTTTTAACTGTATATTTGAATTCAGCGCCCTGGAAAACCCCTGGGAGCCATTGATTGTGCAGAAACTAGCTATCAAACTTGGGATTCCAATGAATTGCTGCCAGATTTTGACCGGAAAAATCCGCCAGAAAAGCTTTCAAAAAATGGCGTTATAGACTACTGCAATTTGAATTAAAATAATTTCATTACACATAAAATATAATCATTGTAAACGAACAATATAGATGGAATATTTACTTCTTCGTACTATTAAGATGGATTTCCCTCGTATCGCACTAAATTTCAGACATGAAATTATTGTATTGAAGAGAATTATAAGGTTGAAACAGTTAATTGCATAACCAAACGCGTGAAAAACGCTTTTATCACTTTTGAAGAAAATTCCGAATCAATGAATGAGAGGAAGCCCTTTCTCGGTACTGTTCTGACCCGTGAAGCGAATTCGGATTCCGATTCCTGCTGCCGCCGGCATGAAACAGTCTGAGAATAATGATTATTATTCTCAATTATGATAACTACTAGCGAAATCTAGAATCTCACTGTTAGACGAATCTTTTGGAATTTTAAATTTTATGTTTGTAATTGCCTCTAGCGCTATACTATTAGCGAGAATCTAGAATCTAACTGTTAGATGTTTTAGCATTTCTCATGAGAGGATATTTTGGAATTTTAAATTTTATTTTTGAGGACTTGCAAAAATCTAGGGCCATAACTTTTGTGTGAGGGCACTGAGTTCATTGATACATCACATTTAAACCACTAAAATGAACAATCTCCCTAAAAATAATACAAATAACATAAAACAAAAAAACATCTATAATTATTATTAATGAATTTTCTTCAGAATATTTATAATAATTAAATTATTAAAAGTATTTATGAAAGTTAATGTCTTGAAAGTTGTTTTACATAATTATCATTAATGAAGATTCTTCAGAATATTTTATAATAATTAAATTATTAAAAGAATTTATAAAAGTTAATGTCTTGAAAGTTGTTTTATAGCTGAGTTGTTGTAGTGTTACTAAGATGAAACAATAATTTAAAAAAATTATAATGTGTAATTATTAAAAAAAATAAAAATATAATAATTTATTTAATTTGATTTGTTATAATTGTAATTTATTTTATTTTTAATATTACAAAAGATAATAATGATTCATATGTGTATAAATATATTTCAAAATTTTATATTTAAATTTAATTATTAATATATATAAAATTTTGATATATTCTATCATTAATGTTAATGCATATTACATTGAAACATTAACTTAAAAAATTATAAAACATGTTAAAGTAAAATTCCACTTGTGTAATTATATGTATTCCATGATAGGTCGATTTTACTTGGGTTGAGAGCAAATCTATTAAAGCTGGAAATTTTTCTTCAAATTGAGTACGAACAAATAAGTTTGCATTTTTAAAAATTTAACCCTTAACATGCTTGAGAAATCTGGAATTAAGCTAGATATTTACTAGTTATTAATAAATTCTAGTGACAATGTTTATACTTATGTTGATATGTATAAATACATTAAAAATTTTCACATATTTAATATACTGTTAATATTTGTTTTCATATAAATATATATTTATGGCTATTTATATATAATATATTATTATTATTATTATTTGGTTTACATATTAGTGTGATTGTGTCATATCTTGTAAATGAGTATAAATTTGTAAATGTGGAACTGATATAAGAGAGATGGTATAGATTGTATAAAATAAATAATTAAATCAAAAGTAATAATAATAAAACATAATATGAAACTTAATTAAAAAAGTTTAAAAAATAATAATAAATGGATTCAATTCAATTTATAATATTTTTATTTTGTTTTTATTGATAAATGTACAAACAAATTTTAGGAAAATTGTTAATGTATATATTACATAAAGTAATTGTTATGATAATTTAGTAATTATGAAATTTAACAATATATAATTAATAAAAATATACAAGTTATAAATTAATTTAAATAAAATTTTATACTAAGTTATTAACCTGAGATCCATTTGACCATATATAACTTAAAGCAATGATTAGTATTTGCAACTATTTATTTTAGAATTCAATATTTTAAATTTAATTAATAGTCATATAATTTTTTTTATTCTGATAATTAATTTGTTTTATCCAACTTATCTATCTATCTATTCATACATATAATCAATGCAATACATATTACATTAACAATATATAATTATATATATATATATATATATATATATATATATATATAAAACATGTGAGAGAATGTTATGAAATATGTGTATATGTATTATCAAGATTTTATTTAAATAAAAATAATTAATAATTATATCCTAGTATTGAGTATTGGGTATAAAGGAGGAGATCATTTTGGGGAATAAATATACTATTAAAAATACTATTACCTCCACATTTAAGGATAAATTATGGGATGATAAGGAGCTAGAGGGGAAAAGTAAACTAAGGTATTACAATGATGAGATCAACCCCACCCTTGCCAACCTGAATTATCTCTTTGCCTTGACGAGTCTTAAGAAGATAATGAACATTGCAAATATTAGAACTAATTTCCGTGAGCTTCATAATGAAACCTGGTGTTGGACTGTCGTCAAAAGACCCTGGTGTTGGACTGTCGTCAAAAGACCCTGGGACGAAAGAACCTTCCAATTTTGCAACACTAAGAGGGTTGAAGATGAAAAACATTTTCTCTTAGATTTTCCTTACTCACATTCATTCTCATTTCCAAAATATTTGTTTCACATCTAAACTTCATGACTTATCGAGTCAACATAAATATAGTGATCTTGAGAATTTCTTTCCTTCTTTTTTTATCGTGAAAATAAAATATTAAAGATTCATAATTAATCCCTTATTAAGGTCTACTAGATCGCATTGGTCTTAGTGGATATTAATCATCATCATCCTCATCATAAATATAAATAATATTATTAAGAATTAATATAGATTCTTTTAGCTCTCAATCTACTAAGGGTTGAGAGCAAGCAAATCTCTAGTCCAAGAAACTAGATTTTGTCATATGCAAGTTGTAAACAAATTTGAATATTGGTGAGAGTTTCTTGTCAATTGTGACTATACCATTGGCAGTAAAATGTATTAGAGTATTCAGTTAATACTCTAATAATTCATCAATTATGGTCATTTTCTCAACAACTTATCTAAACACACTAGCAATAAAATAATTAATGAAGAGTGAATAACCAACACATTGACTATGATGTTGGTAGAAAATTGATTTACAATGTTATTTCTCTCGAAATTAAAAATGAAAATAGGTTACGGATCTCTTGAGGAATAAAATTATGCTGAGATTTGGTCACATAAAATGGCTTTACTTCTACGATCTAATCCCAATGCTCATGGCCACTTGGCTATGCCCAATAAATGGAAATTGACTATTTTTTTACAGTATCATCTTTCCTCATTAAAAAATATATGGGATGTAGAGACACCAAACAAATAATAGCTAAAAAATATATTTGAGAATGAAACTCGCAATCCTATGCCACTTTCATAAAACAATAAATATCACAGTTATTTATCCCTTCAATGGTACAATGAAATAGTAATATTTGTCAATATTTTTCCGTTGTGGACAATGATATTGAATGTTGGTAAGTAGGAATGTAATAATGTACATCAATCTCTTCTTGAATCGATGGAATAGTTGAGATATACAACCAACAAGAATGTTGTTCATAACTAATCCCAAATGATATTACATAAAACTAATATGAGTGAATCAAGTAGTGGTACAACTACAAAATTAAGCTTGATGCAAATTCAACCAACACAAACATTATAGTATTTGTTCTTGATGCAAATTGAACCAACAAAAACATTATAGTATTGGGTTCAAGCTATGGAAAATTCACTGGTTTGGCCAAAGTCTAACATCCTTTGGAAAACTACCTAACCATTCCAACTAATGTTGATAATATCGCCGAGATATCATCGATATTTCCGAAATATCGCCGATATTTTGGAAAATATCGCGCGACGATGGAAAAAATTGCCCAGTGACAGGCAAAAAATTTCCGCGTGGCCTATAAAGTCCGATTTTGGTTTTTTTTCATATCAATTTCATTTCTGATTGCTGGAGAAGGAATGTGGTTGCTGCCAAGGAGGGTTTGAGCGTTCCATTGCTATTATCACCACCAACAATGAAGATTTCATTGATCTAAGCTGCAAGAACAGTGAGACAATCTCATTTCTTCCCTACAATCATTTTGGTTGATTTTTGTTTTCCATTTCAAAAGATTTTTATGCCCATGATCAAATGCAAGGGTTTTAACTAAATGTATCATCCTCATGCATATAGTGATGAAGATCACTTTCCTTCAATAGTCTTAAATTGATTTCAGCAACAATTTCTTGTTTAAGAGATGATGAAAGGAGTTTTGCAATCTATGATTTTAATTTTATAGATTCATTAATAAGTGTTGGAAGCCTGGCATACGTAGTGATGAAGAATCTCCACCCCAAAACTCTACTTTGTCAGTCAGATTGGGCTGCACATTCAACTGATATGGTGCTTGCAAAACACTAAGTTTCTCAATCCCAAGTTTTGTTTTCTTGCTTGCAACTAGTGGCCAATGCTCAATATCAAGCACATCTTCTATACAAGCACAATAAAATTTCACATAAAACTTGCAAGCACAGGAAAGTTGATTGGGCTTCCTATCAATCGAGATGACTCTAGCATCATACCATGCCTGCCAAAGATGAGTCACATGAACATTATTTTGAGTATAAGATAGAAAATCATTAAGCAAGAAAGTGGAATCTATTGCCAAATAATACTGCATTGTTATTCGTAACTTTTAACTTTTAAGTTTGCCTCCTTATCCCTCTCTCTTCCTCACTGTTTCACTTGCAGCTTCGAGAAACATTGTTTACAAGTTTACAGTTGTATAATACATCTAAACAGTGGCCAGAAAACTAATTAACAGCCACCATAATTTATTGAGAAATCATTTGCATTCATTTGTTAGTCAGTGAGTCAATGTTTAGCATTTTTTTTATAAATTTTTAGGATTGACTTGCTAGTTTCAGAATTTAATATGAATGATTTGGATCTCTGGTAATAAGTTAACAATGGTAAAATTTGGCTTCTAAAGTCTCTATAAATTAATGAAGAAATAAATCTAATTCATAAGGAACCTTGTCTGAAAGACTGGTGTCATACAAGTGAATTTTGGAAGACTGTTTGTTGAATACCGAGGTCTGGTAAAACACCTACAACAATGGTATAATGATGTAATAGTGATATAATAAGTAATATACAATCACCTCATTTCCTTGGCATATCATTTGCATTTTTAGGGTCTTTAATTTCTTGGAATCTTTGGTTAAAGTGGCAATTATTGCATGATACAAGCTCATTTCCCTCTTAAGTCTACTCTCTTTTTCATGCCCATTGCAAAATTGCAAATTTGCAAATAATGTAGCAAAAAAAGTTAAAACTGTTTTGTAAAATGATGTGGTTATTTGTAATTTTTTATTACTTATTAAGTTAATAATTCCATTTTTTTTTTGTGCCCTAGGTTTCCTTTTGAGTTAGCCCACTACAAAATACAAATATGCCAAAAGCCTTGGACCCATTTTGGGAGTATGGGAGCCCTGATGGTGGGACAAATCGTGCATATCTTACATGCAAATTGTGTGGGACTAGGATGACAGGTGGGATTACACTACTGAAATACCATCTTGCTAGACTCAGTGGATGTGATGTTGGGGTTTGTACAGTTTCTAGTCCAGAGCTTATACAAAAAGCTCTTGAGGCAATTGATGAAAAGGCCAAAAAGAAGGAAGAGGTAGAAAGAAACCAAGTTGAATGTGCAGGTAGATCTTTCAGGATGTCTTCTCCTGATTTTGGTGTTGAGGGTAGTGGCCCTAGTAGGAGGGGCTCCACAACTGGCACACCATCACATGCTACTACTAGTGTGACTGTGAGGTCATCATTTTTTGTTCCACGAACAGGAGCTAGATCACAACCTGGCATTAAATTGCTTGCTAAAAAGAAGGAGAAACAAGAAGCAGATAGAGTCATGGGGAGGTGTAGTTTCTAGAGGAACTTACCTCTCAGCATCACCAAAACCAATCCATTTTGGCAGCCAATGTTGATGCTATTGTTGTTGTGGTCCCAGGGTACAAAAGTGCCACATATGACGAGTTGCGAGGGCCAATTCTTCAAGCATAAAAGCAAGACATCAACTCTAGATTAGCAGAGTTGAAAAAGACATGGGAAGTTACTGGATGCACAGTGATGTCTGATGGTTGGACAGATAGGAAGGGTAAGACCCTTCTAAATTTCTTGGTACATTATCATAAATGTACCATGTTTATTAAATCATTGGATGCATCAAAACATATCAAAGATGCAACAACGATATGTGAATTGTTAGATGGGTTCATTCGGGAGATTGGTGTGTTGAATGTGGTGCAAGTCATAACAGATAATGTAGCTAATTATGTGTCTGCTGGTAGAATGCTTATGGAGAAGCATCCCACATTGTTCTGGACCCCATGTGCAGCACATTATCTCGATTTGTTGCTTGAGGATATGGGGAAACTCTCCTTCATCATGGGGGTGGTTGATATGGCTAGGAGCATCCCCAAGTTTATTTATAACCATGATTTTGTTCTTAGCCTCATGATGAGGTTCACTAGAAACAAGGAGTTGCAGCATCCTGCCATCACATGTTTTACCACAACCTTTATTACTCTTCAGTCTTTACTTCGATGTCAGTTCGAGTTGAAGCAAATATTTGTGTTTGATGATTGGTGTAATTGTAGATACAACATGAGACATGACGGGAATGCCATTGCAAAAATGGTGTACTCTGAGACATTTTGGAATGGAGTAGAAGAAGCATGTGCAGTTAGCGAACGTATAGTAAAGGTTCTTACATTGGTGGATGGAGAGAGGACTGCAATGCCTTATTTGAACAATGTGGGCATGGATAGGGACAAGGAGGCCATTCGTTCCTATTATGCAGACAAGGGTTCTATTGGCCTTGATAGGCATATGATGTTATGGGATGTGATCGATATTCTGTGGACATGGATGCTTCATTGATCCATTCATGCAGCAACACTCTTCCTCAACCCCGCATTTTCATACAAATGCAACTTTGATTTTGATGGTGAGGTGATGGAAGGGCTCCATTCCTGTATTAAAAGGATGGTACCTAATCCTAAGTTTCGTAGCAAAATCAATCGTGAGATACAGTTTTATCGAGATTGTGTTGGCCTATTTGGCTTTGATGATGCTATTAGGGAAAGGACCCTCTTCATGCCACGTAAGTGACAAGTCATCACTCATTAGAAATTAGAATTTTCAATTTAGAATTTCCTTACTTATAAATTATAATTCTATTTTTTTTTAAATTCAATTATGTAACTTTTATTTGAAAATGTAATTATGTTTTAAGTTTTTGAATTTTTTATTTCATTGTTTTGTTGTAGATATTTGCTGGTGAAGCTATGGTGCAAGGGCACCAAATTTGCAAAAATTGGCCATACAAATCTTGAGTCAAACATGTAGCTCTTCAGGGTGTGAGTGCAATTGGAGTGTATTTGAGAAAATACACGCCAAAAAGTGCAACAGGTATAACTTTGAGCTCAAGCCTTCAGTTGAGCAATTACACTTATTGTAACTTTTAATTTTTATTTTATGACCTTCAAGTGTCAAGAGTCAAGAGTCAAGACTCATTACTTTTTTTGACACTCTTACAGGTTGGATTTCGCACGCCTCAACGATTTGGTGTATGTGCATTACAACATCCGACTTCGAGTGAGGCAAATAGAATCACCAATGCATCCAAATTCCATTTCCTTAGACAATATTGATGTATTGTCTCCGTGGAGGGTGGAGTTCGAGGAGCCCATATTGGAGGAGTCACCTTCATGGTTAGAGCGAGTGGCAGATGATCCATTAGAGCAGGGGCAGCAAGAGGAGGACTCAGAGTCAGAGGAGAAACAACACTTAGAGGAGGAGTAGGAGGAGGAGGAGGAGGAGGACACTGCGGGAGCATCAACATCAACACCATCTGCTATAGATATAGGAGAGCATAGCCCCATACCTAGCACTCATTATTTGACATCAGGTGCAGAGGCAAGGTCAGGTCCTTCTACTACTAGGGGTAGGCCTGGCAAACAACCCATCACATTTTCCTGTAAAAGGGGGAGAGGGCAATGATTTTAGATAGATAGTTGCTAGTTTTATTTGTTATGCTACATATAACTCGTGATGATGAGATACTTTTATATATGTGATGTTATTTTGTATTGGTTCTGCACATTTGAGTCCTTGAATGGACAATTATCAGGGATCAACAGGATTTAGTATCACCTTTGATATATCATTTCTATTTGACATCATATATATATATATATATATGAGTGTTTTCTTCATATTTATGTGCCAATGTGTTTGTTTCATGTTGTTATTGCTTTATATGTTTAAAAATCTGAAAAAAATGAATATATTATGCATTTTTTATGCATGCTGATATTTTCACCGATATTGCCGATAAGATATTTTCTGGACCCTCGTCGATATTTTCCTGATACCAATATTATCAACTCTGCTTCCAACAGTACTGTAAAGGCCACTAATAATTCCAAGATGGTGCACAAGATCAATAATTTGTGGCCTAACTTATAGAAATCAATATACTAATTGTGTCGTGAAATTGAAGTCATCTCTATTCAATTTTTAGTCATTTTTTACAACTATGTTTCTCGTGATACACACCCGCAGTTATATATTTAAGTTGCATTTTCACCATTCTCAAACATAGAACAAGGATTTGATGTTACTTATAGAAGGCTGCTATAATAGGTGAGTGGTTGATTCCTTAGGTGTGATTAGTATCAGATTAGGGTTGCCCATACTATTTTCTTAAATAGTAAATATAGTTTTCATGTCAGGAGATTACTTTGTTCAACATTTCTATTACGTTTGTCAAGAACGTTTGTGACCCTCTTGATAACTTGCATTTATACCAGAGCTATTTTCTTTTATATTCTATTCATGGGAAACTCTTACATATTTTTATTGACTATTTTTCATATGTATGTTTGGTTGTGCAAAGGAGGCGATCCTTACAAAAAACAAAGATGAAGAACATGGTGATTTTGAGGAACAAAAGGATCCAAACTCCACACCACTTTACTTTAAGTATAGAAGGTTTGATATATTTTAGGACATTAATTTCACCTAAAATATATTATCCCCACATATCTCATTTATTTATCTCTTAGGCCTTGATCATATTTCATATCTCTGTCACAAGGACAAGCCACACTTGATGGCTTGAAAGATAGACCATAAAAACTTTGATGTGAGTAATTCAAAATTTGTAGAACAAAATATTTTTGGACACAAACCTTCTGGGTGTGTCACTTCAAAATCTTCATTAGAAGTCCTTCCCATATTATTTTGAAATTCCTCATGTATATTTTTGAACCTCTAAATTCTCCTCTTTTTTATAGTTTATATTCCCCTTTTCCACTTTTTTTGTGACATATTTCCCTTTCATTTCATATTCTCCATGGAATAAGAGTCATTGAGGTCATAAAAATACATTAGAAAGTTAAATATCCTTCATCAACTCAAATCTATATTTGGTTTGTGAAATTGTTTAACTAGACAATAATTACCAAAATGTGCATTTTCTGCAACTAAACTAATATTCCGCAACTACATCCAAATTTCTATAGGTTTGCATGTTCTAGAGATCAGCCAAGGCATATGAGCAACTACTAAATGTTGTCGATATGGAGGTCCACCTGTTTGTTATAGATGTAAATTCATAGGATGGGCGTATCTTGTTCATCAAACCTATGGTCAACATGGGTATGGCACATGTGTAATAAGCATAATATCAAGTGATTAGTTCTATAGCCAACTTAGCGAGGATTATTAGCAAGAGAGAGAGATACAAATACAAAATTGAACTTGAAGATGTGTCAAGAAATGCCTTCTCATGATTCACTCCTAAGTAGTGAATTGTGAGAATAAAAACTCCTATTTCGATTTAAAGACTTAGATGTCAATTCCAAATCTATTTCTTATGCAACAAATTCTCAAGTTATTTATTTTTGGTACTCTATATAAACACTTTACCTGGAAGTGAAACATCATTGTAAAGTTATTATTATCATTAAGCATTGTTTTTGTGCATAAAAGCATTGTTTACATATTCTAGTCAATATAAAGCTTTGTCATGGTGTGGTTATAATTCCTGTTGTTTACCTCAATTTAGTGATCTAAGTTTCTAGTGCCTCGTACTCTTCATGAAGGACCCTTGACGAAGTGTGACTTAAATAGCATATATGTTCTTTCATTTTCTTTAAATGATTTCCTCATGCTCTATATTTATATTGGCACTCTATTTCACATAATCGCTCTGTTTTCAATTAAGATTTAATTTCGCCTTTTACTTGCTTTGTTTTCAAACATGTCAAGAACTTGAGAAAAGATAAAAAAACTCAAAAACAATTATTTCATTTTTCCTTTATTTCTTAGTCTCAAATTTATAGGTTGAACAATTACGATTATTTCTGGTCTTATATGCACACATAAATAATCTCCTAGGCTTCTTGGTTTTCAATTCTTCTCATTTGCTTCTCATTTTAGCATAATATTGTTTCTCTCTTGGTTATTGTTTTAGAATAGGTTTACTCCAAAAGTCTAGTATATTAAATATGATTTGATTGATAAATTAGATTTTCTTTCAAGCATAAAACATTAGATTTTCTTTGTAAAGTTCAATAGACAAGAAGCTTAATGGAATAAGTTTCATTTCTTCCTCAATAAAATAGAATTTCCAAGTTTTCATAGCATAAACTTAGAATATATTTGTTTTCAATCCATTTAACTTTTGAGCCTTAAATTTGGTGATATATTTGATTTTGGACTCTGAGAAAGAACTTGTGTGTGTGCTCATTAAGATATTTTCATAAATAGGTTTTATTATCAACTTTCTATTATAGTTATTTTCTTTCGAATTAACACTTGATATCCTACAATATATAGTGCATGTATACTTTGCAAGTTCATGAACCTTGGATTGATAATTTAATCCAAGTAATTAACCAACAATTAAATTACCCAACATTTTTGGCATCATTTCAAAGGAAGTATACATAGGCGTTTACTTTTAATTTAGGATACATTTCCATTTACACAACTCTGTTTAGAAGGAGTGGTAAGATGAGTGCTAAGAACTTGTGCATCACGATTGTTGGGTTATTCCTAAACTAGAGCTATTGCAATTGCATTTTGTTATAGTTGGATTAATTCTTTATATGCACAATTAACTCATATTAAAATAATTTAGGATACATATATAAAGAACAAGATCCTAGAGGTAGATTTGTTAGTAGAGGACATAGTTCAATTCGAGCATCACCAAGAACCCCTGCTAAAAGAAATACTACCAAACCACCTTCCATTACATGCATTCCATCATTTTAAGGTATAAAAATACTCGTTGATGTTCAAATATCGAAAATTATAGCTAGACAATCACCAACTTCATCTACGGAAGTCGTGGTAGAAGAGCCTACATCCTCAACTGAAGGAATCATATTTATTTCATCAAAAGATGAACAAATCCTTGGACAAAATTTAGAAGTGCCTAGTAAATAGGAATAAGAAGAAGAGGAAAATTTTCTTTAAAATGTTTAGTAGAAGAATCAAAGGAGGAGGAACTAGTTGAAAGAAATCATATTAATGAACCCTATATAAGCTCTAGAGGATGTACAATGGTATATGAAGAAGGAGAAGTACATAATGGATAGGAAATAACAATAATTGGTTGAGGTAGAATACCACAAGGAAGTGGTAGAGGTAGAAGAGGAGGAAGAGGATATGATTATGCGGTTCTCGTGAAGAAGAGGATCCTTTTGGACTTCCTATTCAAGATATTGATACTATTGCTACGATGAAAAACATTTCTCAATACATTCTCCCTAAATTTCATGCTATGAGAATAGAGTAACCAAAAAACATTTATTTTTAGATTAAGGTATCTTGTAGATCCTATGACAATTTACTCAATACTCAAAATTGAAATTGTTTTGTGCTACATTTGAAGATGGGACTCTTAAATGGTTCATGGGTTTAGGAACCAATTATATAAGTACATGGGATGATATGAAACTAATATTCTGATAAAAACACAAATATTATTGTATACGTAAATACCTTAGAGAAGAAGTTTTCAAAATGACCCAAAAAGAGGATGAAATCCTTGAATATTTAGTGGAGATATTTACTTATATTGTCAAAACAGCTAAATTGCATGACTTTAGATTTAACACCTAAAAAAATCTCTTACTAAAAGAACTAAGGGATGAATGTATTGATCTTCTTAAATTAGTGGGTGAAGTATATGTGTCTCACTTACGTTTTCAAGAAATTTGTGAATCATGCAAACATATTTCAAGAGGAAACTCAAAATGTGGAAGGATCCAAGAGATCCAATTATGTAAAGAGTAAGTAAATTTTCATCTAGAATGGTAAATAGAGTAGAACTTGGTAATTTTCTTGAAAACTTTAAGACTATTTTTTTGGGAAATAATAGTGAAAAACTAGATATGCTAAAATTTCAAAACAATTAAAGACATGGAAATGTTTCTTTATCTATTTTATGTCATAGAGGTAGGTAGAAAAAGTCATTACAAAAATGTCCTCTTAATAGTGTTAAAATGTGTGCTATATGTGTAGAGACTCATGCTATAAAGGATTTCCCTTCTATACCTAGACTAAAATATGTTTATTGAGAAGAAGCTGGGAAATGTCAAACATAACCACTTTGTTATGTTGCTCCTAGAAGACATTGGTAGTGTGGGAAAATAGGTATGGCACAAGATCCTAATGTACAATTTCAATCTTATGAATAGGCACAAAGTAATTGTAAAATACCCTTTCTATGGAAAACTTGGCCACCTCAACCATAAAACCCATCTTGGTCATAAGGATGGCAAGGTCCTTATGGTAGAAACCCTTAGTATCCTCATTATTTTCAACCTTACCCTCAATAGGAACCTCAGTATAATTCTCCATCTGGGCCTTCACAACCTATCAAACCACAATTTAAACATCCATTGACTTCAATCCAACCCATTCCATTACCATCCACTTCATTTCCTCAAAAATATAATCAATTACCTTCACAACCACTCCCCAATCCCAATAATAAAACACCTCAAAAACCCATGTACAATGTTGAGGCCTAAAATTTTCAATCTTGTATGATATCTCCTGAAGATTTTAAATGATTTCCAACTTAGATTGGTTGAGTTTTACAAAAGAAAACACCCCTAGTTGTCATCCAAGAATATAAAGTGGATAAAATTCCTCAAAAGGAGACATCTCCTACACATGGAAAGGTGGCACCAAAGGAAGATACATTGGAAATAATACTGAGAGGGGGTGGGTGAATCAATATTATCAAATAAATAAACCTTTTTCATTTCCATACTTAGATACATATACGCTACTTCAATGCAACTTTGTCTAATGCAACTAGCGTATATCCAAAATACTTATGATTCAATTAATCCATTAAATGTTGATCTTTAGTTAGTGCATCAGAAATTATTTAACCATATGTATAGTAAGTAGCTGCAGTAAAACATAACTGATCATCACACACAAGAAGCACACATGAACACCATGATATAAGGTGGAAACCCAATGTGGGTGAAAACCACCTATTGCAAGTCATCTCTATCTTCTTTTAATAAGAAACTTCTTTTGCAATAGTTCTGTACTGGTGCAGTCTTATACCAATATGCAGGCTTCTACCTGCAGAAGGCTACAACCTTCTCTCGTTCTCCAGACTCTCCTGGAAGGGAGCTACAACCCCCT
>APFE031254941.1:0-11228 GCA_000404065.3 Pinus taeda | reverse complement strand
GCCCTGCTCAAGCTTGATGGTGTGCTCAAACCCCCGATCTAGTGGCTGTCTTGGTGGAATCTCCCCAAACACCATGGCATACCGATCAAGGATAGCCTGTATCTCTGGGTGTACCGTCTGCCTTGTAGTTCCTGCCTCTAATGCACGCAGCTCCACCGCCCACTCTATGTCTCCCTTTTGGATGACTGCCTCCATCCGATGAGCCAAGACAGTTTGAGGTGGATATGTGTGTTGTCCTCGTACCTTCTCATGCCTCCTTGTCTTCTCATCATCCCTCTCCATCTCCAGGGTCTTCCAATATTTCGTGGCCTTCCCTAGAGTGATAAGCCATTGAACACCCAACATCATGTTGGTGTCCGGAATATCGACCACAAAAAAGTGGTCAGTCAATGTGTAGGTGCCCATCGTCACTGAAAGCTCTGGAACATAACGAGCACATGTCATGGTATAATCTCCTAGGACCAAGACTGAAAACCCATCGAATCTCTCTATCTGTATACCTCTCCACTCAACCATCTGGGCATCGATGAAGTTGTGGGTTTCCCCACTATCAACCAAAACTGATATGCACTGAACACATATTGTCCCTCGTACATGTAGCGTCAGATACTTGGGAACTCCCCGCAATGCTGCAAAGGCCCCTCTAGTGGGTGTAAAAGATGCACCAGCTGCTGCTGGTGGTGGAGGTGGAAAAGGTCCCTGTATGGCATGGCTATCTCCTATCTCCACATCCTCCTCGTCATCCTCTTCTCCATTGCTCTCGAAGAATACCTCAATAAAATGTGCTTTACCAACAACACATCTATGTCCTAGTACCCATGGCTCCTGACATGTGAAGCACAACCGCTTCTTCTTCAACTCCCTCCTGGCATCATCATCAAGCTGTAGTTGTCCTGGATTCCCCTTTGGAGGTGGAATCCTCACATCCTTCCCCTTAGACTGGAAAGTCTGTCTCTGGGGGTAAGGTGTCCGGGTCCAGGGTAAGGCATCTTGTAAGTCCCGGGTCCTGTTGATAGCGTCCTGGAGTGTAGATGGTCTAGTGGATCGAACTAGACCCCAAAGTGGCTCTGCTAACCCCTCAACATACATATAGACCCTCCGTGCCATGGATAGGTCTAGCACCATCATGGAGACCCTCAAGAAATCTGTAATGTAAGTCTTTGGGCTCCCTGTCTATTTGAGCCTCATCAGCTCAACGAAATGTTGCTCTGGATCCCTTTGATCAAATCGCTCCATCAGTCTCCTAGTAAACTTGGCATATGACATCACTGTGGAGTGCCCCAATGTAACCATCCCATGAAACCACCAATCCTCGGCCTCGCCATCCAAATGCAACGTTGCCAACCTTGATGGCCTTTGCCTCTGACATCTGGTTAAGCTAGAAATAAATGTCCAGCTTCTTCACCCAATACTTTGCTGAACTGTTTGATGAGCCATCAAATGTAGGCAAGTTGAATCTACTCGCTGCACGGTGAGTGTCGCCATCATGGTAATGCCGGTACCCTCTGTGATGATAGCGGGGTCTGCTATCCTGCTGGAGCTGAACAAAATCTCTGAATGAGAGGGCTTCCCTAAACTCCTGCCCATAGGCCTGGTACTCTGCAAAATAATTGCCCATATGGCGGAGCTCTGCCTCCTGCTGGGCTGCGGTCCCCGTGTCTTCTCCTACGAAGGTGGGCATGGTAGAGTGCGTAGGGGCATGTGAGGCCCTTTGCTGTGCAGTATCACGCTACTCTGGCAAGTGATGGGATGCACCTGATCCCTCACCGATTTGAGAAACGCGTGGGCTCTCCCGCTATCTGGCCTCTATTGCCATGAATCTCTGCCCCATCACCTCAATCTACCTCGATAGATCCTGCACTGATTTGAGGAGCATATCCGCAAATCTCTTCCCGTCCTCATCTTCCATCTGCTTTGCGTCCACTACTGGCTCTCTCTGTTCTCCATTTACCACAGGTTCCTCTTGTTCTACGTCTGCCACAGGAACACAATCTCCCTCTCTGTAGGTATTCTCCAACCTACGCCCAGTGTCTTTGTATCTCTGACCTCTGTAATAGATATAAGGTTTTTCCCCTAGTGTCATAAGTTGCTAGCTCCACAGGCTAAGCCAGATCTATGCTCTGATACCACTATAATATCCCTAACCCGAAATATTCCTCAAACCCCAAAAAAAACTCCAACCAAATATGTGCAAATGATATAATAACCCAGAAGTGATAAAATAACAATGGAACACCATATAATAATGTAAACCAGAAATATAAGTAGATACACAAGAAATGCAATGAGAAATGCTAAGCCATTTTATTATACTGAGCAATAAATGAGTACAAGAGGTGATTAGATAGATGGCACCTCGACTTGCAGAAGGCAAGTGAAGAAATACTCTCAGAATGACAAGAATGGCCTCTCTGCGTGGATGTTACTGCTACTACTAGAAAACAAATGATGATTTGGGGCTACTCCCCCTCCTTAGAAAAAGATGAAACTCTGTATTTGGGCTCTACTCGAGAAACCTAGAAAAACCCACAAAGCTTTTTTGAAACGGCCGACCCCCGAAAATCACCCCCTTGGGGTTCTATGCAGTTCCTCAAAGACGCTGATGAAACTGCTGATGAACTGCTGTTGAAATGCTGATGAATCTACTACTGGAATGCCAATGGAAATACCTTGCCAGAGCAAGCACTCGATGTCCCCCGGGGCTAAGGGTGAGATCTCCGAACGAAGACATTCAATGCACTAGACAGTGCTACAGACTAGTTAAATAGCCAGCGTGCTCTAAGTCGAAATGACGATCACAAATTCTCATAACCAGAAAGATCCAAAATGAGGGGGTTCCTCTCTATTTTATAGCCTCTTCCTCCCACAATCCCTAGGCTCACTTTCTCTTGCGTGATCCTCTTCTTTCCATGTGTTCCTTCCCTCCTGCGCAGTCCCTCCATGTGTTTGTGTGGGCCCCATTTCTGTGTCCCCCTTTGGCCCCCTTGGTTCCCCCTTAAGTCACAACGTTGTGCTACCTAGGAAGTGACTTTTTATTCTAAAGTGAGTTATGTTCCCCCTTCCTCACTTTTTATTTTCAAATAACAATAGAAGGCAAAAATCGAACAAAATCGAATATTCCAATTAGCCATAGCTAATTAGGAATATTACACCATCCCATTCTTGGTTGATTTGGTCCTTGAAAAATGACTTTTCATAGGCATTTAAGGTAAAAAAGGAGGCACTGCCTTTGTCTTCCATACAATGGATCTCATCATCTTCAAACTATTCTTCTTCCATGACACATTCTGGAAAGGGGTCTTCACCCTTTGGTCTTCATTGGCATCTTTGCTTGTTTGCAAAATCTGCAATTGCTCATTAGCTCTTCTATATGGATTTGGATTTCTAGGAGAAAATGTATTAGGCACTCTTCCTTTCGTAGGGTGCTGCTCAACCTTTAATGTGGAGATTTCAGAGGCTAATGACTCTTTCATCTTGGTCATTTTATCTATCTTGGGATCTGAAGATGATGAAGACTCGCCCCTCTGTCTCCTTCTATCAACATTTCCCTTGAGCTTCTCTACAACCATGATGTTTGATTCTACTTCCAAGGCTGCATCCTACATATCAGCTAAGGTAGCACATTGCCTCTCCCTCAATAGTAGACATAAGTCTAAATCAAAGGCACTGGCATAGGTGTGTTTGGCAGAGGTAGTGGTGGGTTTGACTTCAGCTGGTATTTTGCTGTACATGTGGTTAAATCTCTTATTGAAATCATACAACAACTCACCATTTTCCCTTTTTAAGTTCCCAAACTTGGTGTGGTAGTATAGTATATATTCCTTATCCCCCCAATGCTTCAGGAATGCATCATCTAAAGCCTCAATATCTGCTATAGATCTTGGGGTCAGTTCTCTGAACCATTTTCTAGCCTCTCCATCTAGGATTTGGACAATGACTCTCATCCACACATCATCTTCACTAATGTCTAGGTTATCAGCATAGCTATAGAATGATTCAAGATGTTCCTCAGCTGTAACACCTTCAGTCCCAGTGAACTTAGGCCTATACTTATGATATTCTCCAGTAAGCATGGCATTCAAAGGAGTGGGAAGTACTAGAGGTCCATACCTAGCAGTTATGGTTCTTTCCATCTTGGTAGGTGCTTGTGGACCTGCCATAGCTGTGGTGGCTATAAGGATACTAGAAGTCTAAATGACAGAGGGCTAAGGAGTGACCGATAAGACTAAAGAAGTGTGATGGATAGGAGGAGAGGCTTCCTTTGTGCTTGCAATTAAAGGAGAACCTAAAGAATAAGGAGCTTTATGAATTTATGAGATTTTTTCTACACTACTAGTATTAGATGCTATACTCTCAATATGTATTTGTTCTATGACTGGATTTTCTTGAAGAGATATAGAATATTGTTTAGATTTACCTGAACCTGATGCTCCTTTCTGTAATACCTTTCTTTCTTTGATGATTTTTTTAGGGTCAGATGCTGGGTCAAATTTTGGCTTTTGAGGATTTCTCCGAGTATGCCTGACAAATTGAGCTAGAACTATGAAGTTGAGTCACCAAGAGGTTCATCCTTCAGTAGAGTCACATGGAGATGACTACAACCAAAATAGTGTCCAGACTTTGTCTATCATCAAAGCTAGATCTGTGTCATTCCCTAGGGAAGCTGAGCTTTAGTTTCTTTTCCCTGGCAGCGATGCCAATTATGTTATCACTCTAGGAAGCTCTCCTAGGTTGTAGCTCGAAGATGCCTGGTAACATATAAATCTTCAATATTGTTCTTTGAACTATTGGAATGGATGATGGTTTGGATCAAGTTAGATGACTGTTTCAACTTTGTTTTCCCTCAAGACATGCATGAACCCCCTTAGCTTTACAAGGCTTTATACCACTAATGCTCAATAGTTTATAGATTCAATGGATAGATGGAGAATACCGACTGTACTGACAGATGCATACATAAACATATATGAATGGCTAGCTACAGGAAGTAAATTAAGCTTGTAAATCTAATTTATCAACGCAGAGATAAGATGACAATTATCTGGCATTAGACACAGAAGAAAACATGAATAACCTATTCAAGTGCAAGCTTAGAACATAGGAGAAAATGGAAATTGAACATGTAACAACAAAAGAATCTTATATTGCTGGAATGAAGATGAGAAGCTAGAGGAGCAGAGTCTCCACTGTCTCTAAAAGTTGAACCCTTCATACTTCTAACTTTTAGCCATTTATAGGATGTTTTTACAATGCTCCTGAGCTCTCAAAGGCTCGAAGTGTCTTAATCTATCCTCTTTGTCTTTTTAACTATTTGATGCCATGACTAGGCACGCATGAGCTTAGAGGTTTCTATTTCTAATAGCAGGAAAGAAATTTTGGTAAATGTGCTATGCTGTCAGGGAGCTCGCTCGTGCCAGCAATGCTCCATGACCATTGCTATTGGTTTGGTTGTATTGTGTTGTTGCTTTCCCCTTTCGGTCTCCTATCTCCCGACAATATGTCTCCCGAACTTTGTCTGTAACGGAATGGGTGCTTTGGGCTTTTGACATCCTTTCAAATACTACCAATACTGTTTTCTGTTTAATACAGAAAAATGCTTCAACACTGTAAAATCCTGCCAAGCTCTGTTTATTCCAGACTTCAAAAATCCTTAAACACTGTCTATTCCTCTATCGAGTCCGTCCTTATCGCTATCGCAAGTTGGAAATGGCCTGTTCCCAGTCTTCCCTTTGTATTTTGCAATATGTTAAAAAGATTGGAAATGCATTAAAAATGGATTTTCTGTAGACTTTAAATTTTATATATTTATCTTTCGGAACCCTTTCGGGTCTGGGTCCTATCGCATATCGCAAGTCGCTTTGGTCCTGCTCCAAGGTTCCCCTTTGTATTTTTAGAAATACGTTAAAACTCCGAAAATGCATTAAAAATGACTTTTCTTCGGATCTCAAAATCTATGCAATAATGATTATATAGCCATCGGGTCTAGCTCATTGTTGAGTCTTGAAAATGTCATTCATTTCCATTACACTTTCACTATTATGTCCATTATATCACCTCCATTTCATTACTATGTCACTACATTCATCCCACTTTCATTATCATTGGGCCACATTTATGTTTTTCCAATCTTTATTAATTCTAAGCCTTTTAAGTGAATTTGTGGTTAAAAATTAGGAAATAATGTGATAAGTTATACCTAACCAATGGGTGAGATTTTTGAAGTGTAGGTGAAAGGAGGCTTCTAGAGACCCTTATGTGGCACTCTAAGGGCAATTCGAAATTTGGTGGAAAGAGTCATGGATCATAGGTATGTGTCAATTCTAATTGTATTGTAACTCTAAACAGACCTGTGTCTTATTAGTTTCTATTTTGATTAGGACTCTAGAGGTAGAGGGAGAGGTTTCATGGTTATCATTAATGAGATGGTCTCATTTTTTTTATAAATAGGGAGATCTCTTCTTTATTAGGAGGTTTTTTGTCTTTTTAGTCCCTAGTTCTTAAGATTGTAGTTTTTCCTTGATGGCTTTTGAAAGCTTTGGAGAACTTTGTTGTACTTTGTACTTTTTTGAAGAATTTGAATAAAGCTTTGATGTTCTCAACATGGAAGGAGATGTGAAGTAGATGTCATGGAGCACATTAGAATGTAAGGTAGAGTAGATTTGATTTTGTAAATATTGCTTTGTAGAATGTAAGGTAGAGTAGATTTCATTTTGTAAATATTGCTTTGATTTGATTTGATTACTTTCAAGTTTGATAGATTAGATTTTTCATTCATGCAATTTTAATTCATGCAAGTGTGTTCAATTTTGCTTTGATTTCATAAGTGGCAGAGGGGCCCCTGCCTTGTATAGTTGTCATTTAATTTTGCATTTAATTTTGTTATGCTTATGTATATTAGCTGTACATAAATTGCTTTCAAGTTGATTGTAGATTAGTGATGCACATAAACTTTTAATGACTAATGACATGATAGAATCATCTTGTCCTTTTGTTGAAGCAGCAAGGATATTGGGTCTCATAGTCACTAGCTCATTTTTTGGTTATTGCATTTTATCTTGATTGAACTAATGACATGATAGAATCATCTTGTCCTTTTGCTGACGCAGCAAGGATACTGGGTCTCATATTCATTAGAAAACCAACAAGAACAAAACCCCAAAAACAACATAAACTATAAAACAACGAAGTAAGAGAGAGGTTAACTAAGGACATATAGTGCACCACACTTCATTAGTTTACGATACCCAGATTGATAATTCATGTAGAGAAATTTAAGACATTAAATTGACTAGACATTTTGGCGCCGTTGCCGGGGAAGTGTAATTAGGAGACCTTATTTCTTACATCTGAAAAAAAAAGTTAATAATTCCTGAGTATGCTCTCCTCCTGCACTTTGTGTGATCTGGAGGATCAGAAAAAGAATTGTTATGTAAAAAAGAAAAGAAAAAGGAGACAAAATAAACTTCAACATTTCAATTAATTCAATAAAAAAAAATGATGAAAAAAATGAAACTCAACTGCTTTGATAGGTTCAAATTGACCAAAATTGTCTGGTTATGCTTTGTAGTGGTCTTCAAAACACTGTATCCTGCTTTAATAAGGTTTTGCAACTCAGCTGCAGAAACTGCCCTGATTCCGTAGATAGCACCTGATTCTGCAGCTAGCATAGGATTCCGCAGCTGTTTTAAGGTTTAGCAGGCTACAAGTGTCCAATGAATAAACCGACCACATGGGCATCTCCAGAACTGTCTTGACATGGATCCTATCCTAATCACCTAGCTCAGATCGATGAAAAACCAACCTAAGACCTCAGTCAAAGTCCTGTTTTTAGCATGTTTTTCTTGAAGTATTGGCTGCCTGAAATTGAAAATCATTAATTATTTTTATAAAATTTTACAATTTCAGAGAAGAAAAGAGAGAAAAACAATCTATGGCTATCTTTAATCCTAGTTTTTCACTGTGGCTTTCAAAAGAGTGTATGTGGCATCCAATTTATGTGGAAATTTTTAAAAACCTCCTAATGTCAAAAACTTGAAAAATCTGCATATTGATTTGATGTTTTGGCCTCTTCATGATTTCGTTTCAGTGCTCTCGTAGTGAATACCCACCTCCTTATCGCAGTTCGTTAGTCAAAATTACCATTTTCATTCGGTAAAACACTCCAGATGTGTCACTTCCTCTAAAGCTAAGTTCCATGCCCTGTCTCTCTTCAGCGTGCACCTCAAAACGCCCTTTCTAATCCATAATCAAATCTGCAGGCGAGGTACATCAACATCTAAAGTAATCCATCTGAGAGAGAAATAGAAAAAAAAAAAAAGTCTTCGAGGGAGGGGTAGCTTGTTAGATGGGAGATTATCGTGTCTGCTTCCGTTGGCCCTGTAATCCTATCAATTAAGCCAATCAATCCTGTTTTTCCTTCTTGCCCATGCCATGCCATTTATCAATACGCAACAAGATGTGTGTACTGTTCTGTGCATTCATTTTTTTGGACTGTCAGCATAATCAATTTGTGGACTGTTCGCTCCTACTCCGTGAAGGTGGGCCACCATTAGTGACAAGCACAAATAAGGCAATTACACAAAAAATCAAACCAGAAGGTCGAATGCAACAAATTCATAAAGTGTAGAACAGAGAAAAAAAAAATTAACTCAGAGAAAAAATGTAAACAACAGAAAATCGTCAAATTTAAAACGCTCGATTTGCCCAAACAGAGACAAATTTCAAGAAAATAAAACATGGGTGTTTTTTCCAGGTGGGTCAATTAGATAACCCAGAAACCGTTTGAGGAAATTTGTGGCGGTCTGGGAGAAATCTGAGGTTCTTCGGAGCGTATTTTTGAGTGCCGCGTGAAAGAAAAACATAGTTTTTAATTAAATGAGCAGACAGTGATTTAATGCGGCGTGCTTGAAGAAGAGAAATCTAATTAGGAATCAACTATTTGCTGGTATTCAAACTTAATTACATGTCCTTAATGACTGATAGTCTCATGCAACGCGTCACTGTGCTCAGTTTCATGACCCACAACAAAGACGTGTCCAAAAAAAAAAAATTATACGACAGTTGTAAAACAGATATGAATGCTCCTAAGCATAAACAACAATGGTTTTGGTTCCTATTGATACTCCTGGTGTCCACATAGAAAGAGCCTTGACTGTTTTTGGTTTCGATGATGTTCCTCATGGGCATGCAAAGATTGTCTTTGAGAATGTGCAAGTTCTTGTGATCTCACATCTCTGTCCCTTCTGGTCGAGTGTTCGAATCTCAAACAAGAAACGCCGCTGCTTCAAGTTTTGGCTCGTCTGTTTGAAATTTCGATTAGCTCCTCAAGAATTGTCCTTTAGGTTTCGGCCTTCTTGCATCAATTAGCAGTAACATGCGTGTTGTGAGTGTACGCAAGAATGGCAGGCAGAGGCAACTACTCATCTGCAGCTTTCTTGGCAGTTGTGATGATAATGGTGGGAGCATGAGCGGCAACATCAACAGATGTGAGTGCGCCATCTCCCAGTCCGGCAATGGAGGCGGGCAATGCTTTAATGACAGCCGTTACCTCTTTAATCTTCGCCCTCATCATCTCATTCATCCCCTTCTTGGCCTCTTGATTTTACTGAGATTTAGTGCGTCTGCTATTTGGTCCCTTTTTTTTTAAAAATGATTAGAGAGAGGCGGCCATTCTTTTATCATTTATTTTTTTATGGATATGACATTATGGTATGGATTTTGTTGCGGATAATCTTTCGTGGATGAGAGAGAGTCTTTTGAATTAGGGGCTCGTATTTATTCATAACCATTTAGAAATAAAGGGATTTCTTGACCCTCCTTGCTATATTGTATGTCATCCTTTTTTACAATAATATTGGATGTAACAGATTACAATTAAAAAAAATAATAAAAAAAAAATAAAAAAAATAAATAATTTAATGGGGCTCAATGGGAGAACTAAATCAGTTGAACATACTTGGACTTGAACTTTCTTTAGCTAGATAAAAGGGGCAGTCAGGGATATATGTCTGATGGTTGACTGTTGCAGCCACTTTCCGCAGCTGATCCAACTTTCCGCAGTTGTTTTGTTAAACTCTAGGTTGCAGGTGTCATCAAGCAAAACAAGCCACATGGGTAGCTGGGGGAATGTTGGTACATGGATGGTGTCTTATTCATTTGGTCTAATTTGATGGAAAAGACCACGGTCAAAGGGAAGTCAAATTGTGTGTTATCAGTAAGTCACCACACTGAGTCGCCACACTAAGTCGCTGCATGTCAAGAAAAAAATAATAATTTTGAATCAATGAAATGAATAAGTTATTTGCTCACTTTTCTGAAAGTATTGATTAATTTTGGACTGATGATAAAAAATGAATGGCTAACTTTGTATTCAATATTTTTAGCTACAGAACCGTGCACATTCCGCAGCTAAAGTCCAATTCCGCAGCTGTTCCCTAATTCCGCAGCCAGAAAAACCTCATTGTTTAAATCAGCCTATCTTTCTCATACAAAATCAGATTTTGATGATTTAAGTATCATTGGAAAGGTCTCAACAAGATCCATACAATGAGAAATCTAACATTAGAGTTTGAAATGGCAAATAATGAAATAAATTGCTGAAAAGAAGCAACATTCAACTTGGGCACCAATTTCAGAGCAGGTATAAATTCTTTTGATTTTTCCTTTGAGAACTTGTTTCATTAATACAAATTCTTAGTTTTGTCTGTAAATATCATAATTAGAGAGATTGATCACCTATCTCCTTTGATAATCTTACATTCCATTGCAGAAGAAGTATTAGTTTTTTTGCAGGTTTCAGGAGGAAGGACAAATGACTACAAGAAAATGGTGTCTCTCTAAGAGACCAATTTGTTTCATAAGAGGATGATCAACAACAAAGAGGAAATATGCTGATGTAAAATAAGATCCAAACGCTTGAAAAACTTTCAGATATTATTGTCTCCATCACATCCATCACATCCATCCATCCATCACATCCATACCTCATAATAAACCATTCAACTCATTTCACTTCATACTTTTCCATTTACATTCACATCCACTTTCCATTTCTTTTTGTCCATTCATAACCCATAAATAAAAGCAAGAGGTTCATTCACATGCTTATTGCCCATTTCCATTTCTACTCTCCATTGCCATCTTCCATTTTTATCTTTCATTTCCTGTCATTTTCATTCTGCAAATAAGCCCTGCTTCAATGCAAATTATTGAGTCCATAGTCCTTTGAG
>APFE031254933.1:0-14425 GCA_000404065.3 Pinus taeda | reverse complement strand
ACTTATTAAACTATGGATGCAAATAACAATTCATTCCCGAAGAAACCTATGACAATCCAACTCTTAAATAAATGGGTAATCTATCCCAGTAGCATTCAATCAAACAATCGTTCTGTACTTAATGGTTCATTCCCTTATCAAGACTCAGGAGTTAACTGCTAATCTAGAGAACTTACTCTGTTTTAATCTATCACCACAAAAATTCCAAGGAACTGTACTTAAATCTTTTTCTAGAATCACACCAATCCCGACTTGTGAATATTCTTAAAACCAATATGCTGTTGCAAATCCAAATAATGATTTAACTACAAAGTGGATAACTGAAACCTATGAACCAAGAGAAAGATCAATCATTCAAATGAGACTAATTATTGCACAAAAACAAGGAAGATTAATTGTTTCAGTCAACTAATGAAATTGGTAATTGCACGAATAGGGGAGGCAAGTATGAGCTAAAGAATTGGTCTTCGACAACTAATTACATACAAACGTTCTTGCAGTGTTTTTTTACCAATCCACAATGCATTAATCCAATAGTCTATTAAATGAAATGAAACGAAACAAAAACCAATCAATCATCTGTGCAAGTAATGCATCTTCACACTTTGGTCACCAATCCAATTTGTTTCAACCAAATCCATTATAGTATTTGAACAGTCGATGCAACGTTCACCTATATTCGTGTTGCCTACACAATTCTACGGTCTAATCAAGGGATCGATTCGAGTCAATTCTCTCAGAGAAACAGAGGTCGATTTGGCGAATAGACCAAGCTTGTTCTAATCAATTAAGATCGCGTTCATACATGACTGTTGAAGAGTTTAAGGACTATTCCGGCATTGACCATAGGTAATGATTCAATCAACTTTTCAAATGACCATACGATGTATTTAAGATGATGGTAAATCAAGGTAATGGCATAGCTTAGGTTTGGAAGGCATGCAAAGTTCACACCAAAATCTAATTGCAACTAGGAAAATAACAAGAACTTAGCAATCATTCAACACACCTGTATGCACTAACCAATCAAATGAAACAACACAATTGAACTGACTTACAATGGAAAAGGGAACTAACTATAACTAGTTTCACAGTGACACTGTCGATGAAAATAGAAAACAAACTCAAATGGGTGGGCCCGACCACATCTGGGGGCTATTAAACTTACAGTAACGAAGCAGTTTCAATCACAATTAAAACATGAGCATCAACATCCCACCAATGCATTCAACTAGAATTCATAGCAACAACATCATAACGATATCCTATTAAAACTTAAGTCACAATTATACAACAAATACTTCAAAGGTTCAACGTGCTCTCCTGACATATTACATCCCCGCCTTTTATAAGCATTTGATTACGGTTAAACATTAAACCAAAAATGGTAGTTTATAACAGTCAAACAACATTATTCCTTCAGAACAAGTTGGTTTGAACGGCTGGCTCGAATCAGTCCAAGAACTTTGTAACCAAACCCCAATTTAGTGTATGCGTCATCTAAAGGAAGGAGAATGAATATCTTGGGATCACATGCGTTCTTCTCATGGTTGGCGCCATTTCCTCATCCATAAGCGCACGACTCCTTGTCCATTGCATTATTTGAGTGCCAAATCCGCATGTAGCCTTTGAGTGTCGAAATAGAGAGTCACGGTACATCAACTACTTCTACTAGTATTGTCTTGCACATTCTGCTAAGAAGTCTACACTCAATTACAATAATGAGTTAGTTTAAGAATATGCTACCTATATTCACTTAAATCTACCAACAAATAGGCAAATGCAATAAAAAGAAGATTTACCTCAAATGGGGATTGGGACTAGGATTAAGACAATAAACTTAGCAAAGAAGTAGGTTCCATAGTGCCAAAAAGAGGTCAAAATGGGGATTGAACTGATAGTAATAGGAATAAAACAAGGGATCAACATCCTCCCACACTTATCCTAAAGCATGCCCTCATACATCCAACAAAAAGGAGACTGTGCCAGCTGAAGGAGACTACTTTCAAAGAACAATAGTCTTGATTAAGACTTCGATTCCTTGCCCAATAGGTGGCAAACACTTTTGGAATTGCAATGCTAGTCCCCTAATACTCAACCGTTTCGTAGGCCTGTTACAGGCTACCTTCCAACGTAGAAGGTGGTTGTTCTTTCGTACCAAAGCATCATTTTGAACATACAATTTCATATTAGAATCCTTTACTTGCTGATTTACGTCCTTTACAAAATGAAACAAAACCTTGTATTTGTTTTCATATTCTCTAAGCTTGGTAATTGTTTTCCGCAGCTTCACAAGCCTAATTTTTAAATTGTCCTCAGCATCTAGTGTAGGGCTTTTAGTCAGGGTCGTTGATTGCTACGAGGTACTTCCTCCCGATGATTTTCCTCTATGATTCTTAGAAGATGATAGACGCGGGGTTCTCTTTGTAGTGTCCTTGCTCGCTGTCGGTTTAGTGGGAGACAAAGCCTCCATATCCCGTGCGATATCCACAGGGGTTTGGAGCTTAGTTGCGGCAGTGGGCTCCTCTTCTATGGGCATTTGGAACTATGGAAGACTGGCCTCATGGGAGGATGAAACATGGATATGGACGAGGTTGGTTCCTTCAACAGTGGTTTGTAGGGTATGGGCCATACTGCAAGTCTGACAACGTCCTTCAACCGAAGTTTCAGCCACATAAATTGGGAAAGTTTTGTAGGGGTAGGGGTTTCCGACGTTTATCCTTAGGAGTGGTGCTTTCAGGGTTGAAGGGGGGTTCCAGTGAAGACTCCAGAGCATCACTCTCTATCATGAGACTTAGGTCAGGTTGGGTGGGTTTTGCCCGGTCATATTTCCTTTTTCTTGGTGAGCTCATGGGGATTTCCACCGGATTTTTTCCGTGTGCCATCTTTCGAGCTACTTGCAGATGTAGGAGAGGGTGCGGAAATAGGATTAGGGAATGGGTAGGGGTAGACTTAGACTTGGATGTGGTAATTGCTTCTTCGGTTTTAGGGATCGACCCAATTTATGTTGCCTGCCCTTAGTTTGTGTCTCTTGTCCAGGGAACGCCTCTATGAGGAAGTCCTCCCATGACCGTTTCCGTTTCTTTAGCTCACCAACCAATAAAATCTTGATCAACTGTGATGATATAATGTGGTTTCGGGCTTTTTTCGATGCGACTGTATTCCCTTTACCATTTTATGCAAGCTTAACCTTAGGAAATAAGGAATATTGAGGTGCCTACCTTCTGTAAAATGAACCATGAGCCGAATATGATAGAGAAAAAACAACAACGAACCTCCCTTCATAAGTCACGAAGCACTGTAGCATTGTCAGGAGTGGATACCATCGCTCCTCAACACAGTTATGAAGCACTCCCTTTGTCCAACTAATTGACCTATAGGCCAATTTCAAGAAAATGGTACAATTCGGTACTTTTAGCAGGCCACCTTTGAAAAATTTATCATCGTTAGCTGGTAGCCCAATAGCCCTACTTACTGATTCTTCTGTGATCCTGAAGCTGAGGTTGCCAACTTGGGCATTTTCACCATCGAATCTCCAAGCGAATGCGAGCCCCACCTGATCGTTATAGCCCTGAAACTTCTGGAGAAAAGGCATCCAACCTTTCTCTTCTAGACTCTCCTTACATTGTTCATATTCTGGGCTGCGCGAAAAATGAACAAAGGTGGGTTCATGTCTGTCTACTCCCATTGTGCCTATGGTTTAACTGTAATTGCCTACATTGCCAGTCTCTGGTTAATTCTCTGCCCATGTCAATAATCAATCTCCGTTTTAATTGTAACTGGATGACTGTCGTGATGATGGATCAGATACAGGGGATCGATTTCATGATGGTAATCGTCCCACCTTCTCTGACTGGGAGCTTGGGAACTTGAGTGTAGGGTGAGATCTATGGATGGAGTGTGTGAGCATCCCTTTTATGAGGTGGCACATTACCACCATGATGACGGAAGGCATCATGGAATGATGGTCAAGCGGCGAGCAGTCATCATGACATAATAAGGATAAATTGTAGGCAATGGCAGTGATATAACATGCTGGAGTATAATTGTTTATGAAATCGGCAGTAGACAGGTGAGGCGTAGAATATATGATCACGATGACATAGGATAGATTCAGAGGCGTACTTCAATGATTAACACTTTAACTATCTATCAGTAAAATTAAAGCAAAATACAAGTGCATACCTCAACTACTTGAATGATTTGCGTCGAGTGTGCAATCCATGTGCTTAAGCAACACCTCCTTCAATTGTGTGCTTGGTGCTCAGATTCTGGAGGATTAACATGCTATGCCTTTGGAAAATACAGTACTGATTCTAAGAATCTATTCTTAACTTTGAGCGATTTGGTAGTTCTTATCATTCCTCCATTGCGTATGAAGACAGACCCTGATTCCTCAAAACATGTTAACACAGACAAAATAATGCAGGATGGTCTCGTGTGTATGTTTTGGCAAGAGCAGAGGGATTATAGGACCCCATTTTAAGCAAAGTCTTGGGCCCTCATGTGCAATATGAGCTGCATTCTGGACAGAGAATAGAACATAGACCTTTTAAGCACAACATGAAACAAAGGTATTTTGATCAATCATAAAACATAGTTATCTGAAAGGGGTCATGTAGAATCAGATTCTGAGATCCTCATAGAAAACAACTGAAGCTGGACAACGAGTGGCATATATATCAAATGCTATCCTCCTGGAATCTTCAGATTCCATATCATAGACCAGGTTTCTCATAATTTCAGTAAAGGAAACTGCTTACCAATCCATGGATTCTAACCAGGCTTGGAATGGTGACTGCTTGGGGCATTTCTTTTTGGGAGCTAGAAATGGCCAGAAAGAGAGCTCCAAGGGGGTTCTTTTCCATAGTTATTCCTTTGGGCCTGGAAAAGAATAATTCATAGCCCAGAGGATCCCTATGCTACTACTACCTTATTGTTTTAACGAGCCTAAAGTAGTTGGTTCTCGAGGCATTCTTATTTAGAGATTCTGAATTGCCCAAAGTAGACTCCATAGGTTTCCTTTCTATAATCATTTCCTTGAGCCCGAAAAAGAACAATTCTGTACTCAAGGAATCCATAAACTAATACTAGTCCATTTCATTTATGAGCCTGGATCAGTCATTGCTCGGAGCTTCATGTTTAGAGATTCTGAAGGCTTTCCAAAGAAGACTCCACAAGTTCCTTTTCCATATATAAACCACCAGGCCTCGGTAAAGGGATAAACTTTCTCCAGGAATTCCTCCTTTATTCTACATGGGATGTGGGGAGGACCACATGAAGATGACAACTCACTGTTTTATCTATATATATAGTATATATATATTATACTATATATATATATATATATATATGTATGTGAAATAGATGAAAATTAATTAACTGAACCAGCAAGGGGCCGATCATTTGCATGAATCAACTCCAATCCTGGATCCTTTTGAATTTCCTGCAAAAACTAATCACGTGAGAGTGGCTTATGATAAACTTTAAACCGATGAACATTTACCAAAAATAAGTCCTCCCATTATCAAAAACTTCAATTACCTCATATAGTCCTAACCATCTGGCAAATTTACCTTTGAAATGCTTAAACTTACTATTGTATAATAAGGCCCAGTTGCCTGGACAAAAGAATTTCTTCTTAATGAATTTATCATGCCATCGAGCTCTTTGGTTTTGTATTAATGTAGTTCAGTGGTAGGCATCTTGTTGGATTTCATCTAGTTCGTTCAATTGCATCAATCTTTGCTCTTGAGCCTCGTTTAAATTCATGCCCAATTGAGTAGTTGTTCTAAATGTTTTTACCTGAAACTCAATGGGTAGAAGTACTTGTTTACCATAGAATAGTTCATAGGGAGTATGCCCGGTCACATTCCTCCAAGTGATCCGATAAGACCAAAGTGCCTCTAGTAACTCTTCTGCCCAATCTTTGTGATGCATTTGAATTGCCTTTGTAAGGATAGATTCCAACACCTTGTTCATGGACTGCACTTTCCCATTAGCTTGGGGGTAGTAAGGAGTCGATTTATAGTGCTTCACTTGATATTGCTCTGTAAGTGCCTTAACCAGCTTCGATGAAAATTGGGTTCCCTGGTCAGTGAAAATTTCACGAGGGACCCCAAATCTTGTAAAGATGTCCTCGAACAAAAACTCCACTACTGCCTTTCCAATGGCAGGGTACAATGCTTTAGCCTCCACTCACTTGGTGACGTAATCAGTGCATACCAAATATTTTTTTTTCTTATTTGACATTGGGGAGATGGGCCCTACGAAGTCCAATGCCCACTTCTCAAAGGATTCAATAGAAATTTGCAGTTGAAGGGGCATTTCAAAGGAGGCCACTGGTCTCCCCATTCTTTAGCAAGCGTCACAACTTGAAACAAACTTCTTGGCATCCTTGAAGAGCGTAGGCCAATAGTATTTGGCGCGGAGAACTTTATATGCCATCCTCTTATCGACAAAATGGCCGCCACAAGGCTCATTATGACTAGCACTTAGTATGTCATGCATTTCGTCTTCTCGCACACATCGCCTCATAATCAAGTATGGCCCTGTATAGAATAGATCTCCCTCAATCCACGAGAAATTAGCACTGTGTTGTAGTATATTATTATTTTCCTGAGCCGACATGTTCTGAGGTAGCTTTCCTAATACCAAATAATTGGCAACATCAATGAACCAAGGAGTAATTGTAGAAATGGAAAGTAGATCTTCATCTAGGAATTTGTCGGGCACTGACGTTGGCATGCTTCGCTGTATAAGATTCAAACGAGATAAGAAATCAGCTACCAAATTATCCCTTCGAGGCCTATTGATTATAGTTATATTGAATTCTTGTAGAAGCAACAACCATCTAGTTATCCTACCATTAGTAATTAGTTTGTTCATTAAAAATATAACAACACAATGATCCGTATGGACAAATGTCCCATATCTAGTAATATAATGTCTAAACTTTCCTATAGCATGTACAACTGTTAACAGTTCTTTTTCAGTGACCGTATAATTTAATTCAGCGGGAGAGAGATTTTTTCTAACAAAATAAATGGCATAAGGGAAGTTATCCTCCCTTTGACCCAAAACTACTGCCAGTGCAGTGTCCGAAAAGGTAAGGACTAGTTTGGTCCTCTTAGCACCGACGCTGTGGACAATCTTTCCTTCAGTACGTGAAAATCCTGTTGACAATCAACATTCCATACAAATTCAACATCTTTAGTTAACAATTTAAATAATGGTGCTGCTATTCTAGTGAAATTTTCAAAGAATCGTCAATAATATCCTGCATGCCCTAGAAAACTTCTTACCTCCTTTTGTGAGCTTGGAATAGGGATACACGAAATTACCTCGATTTTTTCCAGGTCGACCTGAATTCCATCAAATGATACACGGTGGCCTAAAACAATCCCCTTAGTTTGCATCATCCTACATTTATCACTACTAAGGGCCAGATCATCTTCTTGACAAAAGAGCAATACCTTCTCTAGATTTTCCAAAGCTTGTGGGAAATCATCCCCATAGACTGTGAAGTCATCCATATAGACTTCCACATAATCATGGAATAGGTGAGAAAAGATAGCTAGCAAGACTCTTTGGAAGGTGGTGGGAGCGTTACAAACACTGAAGGGAAGGACTTTATATGCATAAGTACCACATGGGCATGTGAAGATGGTCTTTTCCTGGTCTTCTTCAACTATTTGTATTTGATTGTACTCGCTATAACCATCTAAAAAATAAAAATATTTATTACCTGCAAGTGTGTCGAGAACTTGATCAATAAAAGGAAATGGAAAATAATTGCGCAGCGTGTCTTTGTTTAATTCTCTGTAATAGACGCAGATCTGCCATTTTCCATTCTTCCTTGGGACTACTATTAGAGGTGATACCCACTTGCTATAGGAAATGGGGTAAATGAAATCTGCAGCCAAAAGTTTCTGAACCTCTTCTTTAACGATATCCTTCAATGTTAGGTTCATCTGCCTTTGCGGTTGCCGAACAGGTCTCATTTCTTCGTTTGTGTAGATATGACGGATGTAAGTGTCTGGATGTATACCTCTCATATCCAAGTAATCCCATGCGAATGCTCCAGTTTTTTCACGAACCATACTCATCAACTACCACTTTTGTTCTGTAGTCAATCCTCTGCCAATATGTATAATTTTCCCTTCAAATATTTACACAGGTTCTGTGGTGAGTTCCTGGATTTCCTCTATGGTTGCAAATTAGGCGAAGACGATCGGATGGTAGGTTTCCCGAAACTCATCACTAAACACATGCTAATAGCCATTAAACGAGATGGGATAATTGATGCAAGAACTATCAGCTAGAAACTGCTGCAAAACATGCTCATCAGAATGTTCCTGGAGACCTCTAGACTGATCTAATGTTAACAATGAAAACATGTAATCTTCATCTCCATAAGGGTTTTCGAGCCATAACGATACTTCGGCAGCTGTTTGAGCAAGTGGAAAGATGGATAATGTTTGATTGTGAGAACCATTTGAAATAATCATTTCCCCATTTCTACATCTGATGACGGCATCAACCGTTGCCAGCCATGGCCTTCCTAGGACCACATGGTGTCCAAGTCTAGAGGTTTTTGGAGAAATGACTACAAAGTTATAGGGTATTGCCAAGAGGAAATAGTGACTACTATATCTTCTAAGGATCCTATTGGTTTGAAAATGGATTTATCTACCATCTCTAAGAGGATAGGGGTGGTTTTTAACCCAGGTAACTGTAGTGACGTCATTGTTTCATAAGTCATTGCATTTATTACAGCCCCTAAATCTACAAGAGTATTCGACAAAAGTACTCTATTTATTTCGATAGTGACAATGGGATTCCTAGGGTCACTATATTTGGTAGGCATATCGGAAATCATCGTGGACATTTGACTCATAATTTTGACATTATGGTTTTTATGCCCCTTTCTCCCCAGTTTCTTGATGCAGAGATCCTTGACAATTTTAGTGTATATAAGGATGGCTCAGATTGCTTGTAAAAGTGGAATTTTAATACAGACATTCCTAAGCTCATTTTCCAGGTCATATTCAAGCGAGACCTCTTCTTTATTTACTATCAGTCTCTCTAGGTATGGTGGTTTGGTCAACTCTTTTTCTGTTGTTTGATGGTTTTCATTTTGTGAATGTTTTTCGAATGACGAGGAGGGCACCTCTTCTTGAATAAGCACAACTGGTTTCCCTTTATTAACTATTTTCACTGATCGTAACTGGATTTCGTTCATAGGAATGGCCATGATCATGTATGTAGGAAAGGGATGGATATCTATGTTTTCCACAGGTTGAGGTGTCCTATTGTGATTTGGGTTGGGTATGGGTTGTGCAGGCAGCAATGTAGGTCATGGTAGGTTTATATTAGCTAGTGTCTGTGGCGGTGGTGTGTTAGTAGGAGTAGGTAGTAATTGATATATAGGAGGTGATGTGTTGGCAGGCACTGATAATAATTGATGCAAAGGAGGTGGTAGTTGCATAGGTTGTTGATACATGTTAGGGTTATATGCCTGCTGATAGGTTTGCATGGTTGGATTATATGAAGTACTCGACATATTTGGATAAGGCATGTAGAATTGGGATTGGGATTGATAGCTAGTGATATAAGGACTCTTTCTCCAATTCTTGTTCCAGGTAGTACTTTGTGGTTGTTGAGAAAACCAAGGGGGGTAGGATGCAGGAAAGGTCCAAGGCTGGGTTTGGCTATATCCTTGAAAATTCGGGTCTGGGAATGAACTCTGACTCTGACCTCTCCAGGTGGGTCTTTTGGCTGTTTGAGCTTGGTCAAGGGTTTTGGTATTGCCTTTGTAAATGGCCTATAGACTGGGAAGTGATGGACACTTCTCGGTTGGGTGCTCTAGAGTGTAGATTCCACAAACTTATATGGAATTCAGAGGGCATTCCCTCTCTGCACGTTTACACCTACACTTGGGACAAAGACCACCATGGCTGCCTTTTCGGCCTCATGCTTTTGGTTGATTTTCATGGTGTCAAGCTGGTTGCTGATTGTATTCAAGATGTCAGTTTTGAAATTCTCTAGTAGGTTTCCCAGCTCAACTCTGGTGACAACATTAGCTGCAATTTTCTTCTGCCCATAGTCTCGAGAATTGTCTTGAAGTTCAAGAAGCTTTTTACCTACTTTAGCTTGGCTTCTAGAGTAGGTGCGGCAAAGGTCGATGACTTTAGCAAATGATTTCTTGTAAATGTCCCCACCACTAAGCAAGTTTAATGTTTCTATGCAATTGTCTCTTAGCCCTTTTAGGAACACAGTTATAATGATTTTTGCTCTAATGTGCTTCCACATGATTTATGAAAGTTGTACAGGAATCTCTCAAGATACTCCTCTAGGTTTTTGTCTTCAGTTTCTGCATCCTAAGGATATCACTGATGTCCCTACTCTTATAGAAGTCTTGATACTTTATAAGAAAAGTTGACCTCATGTCATCCCATGTGTATATGGTATGCTTTCCTAGACTCATGAACCACCTAAGGGCTGCGTCTTTTAATGTGGCGGGAAACAATTTGAGTTTATGTGTATTATCATAGTAATTATAGCTACGACATAGAATATCAAATTCAAAGAGAAAAGCATCATGACCTTCAGAAGATTTACCGTAGAATAGTGGTAGAGATGCCATCAAAATGTTCTTCATGTCGTGAGTCACATCTAGGATAGGGAACCCGAAAGAGACTTCTTCTTCTTCTTCCTAGTTTCCTCCAAACATGTTAATATTCCATCTAGGGCCTTCTCCCTCTTCATGGCATTCGTCATTGTTTATGTCCTCATAATCTACATGTTCCATATTTCCGATAGGTACCTGCTGGGGTTTGCTAATTATGGTGTGAACCGGGGGTATTGGAACACGGTAGATGTTGGTTGATTGCTCGTCCAAGAGGTCTGGTTATTCTACTAGTTCTTCTACAGGGTTTTCAAAGACAACTTGTTGAACGATCCTTCCTTCTTGATCAAAGAATTCCTGATATGAAACCACATTGGCATCAACATTTCCTCCTTCTTGTCTTAGACCTGCATATTGATTAACAACGGTCAAAACAGGTATATTGATTGATCCAAAAGTTGTAGGAAATTTAGAATTTGAAATAAATCTACCTTTATTGTCCCTAGGTCTACCTTTACTCCTACGCATAAAGATAAAGGAAAATAGAAATCAAGAACAAACAATGTTCGGTCAGACTTTGGAGAAACCCCACAAAAGTGGATGCATGGCTCTTCACTCACGTCTTACCATACTTTCTTCGCCCTCTAACAGTTATGCAAGCTCTTGAAACTCAAATGATAGTGATTACCTGAATAAGAAATGGCAATTTTCTCGGCAACGACGCCAAAATGTTGGGAGATTAAATGGTTAGATTAAATCCCTTAATATTAATGGTCAAGCTGGGGTTCGTAAGCACGAATTTCCTTGCGCTTTCTCTGTTCAGGGCTAGGTCAGAGTTTAATCATTTGCTTCTAACAATTTATGAAATAATAACTACTTACAAATTCAATCATATAACTGTCAAGAGCAAACCCAACAATCAAATTTAATTTAAAACCTTTACAAATTCTAGTATTCAAATCGATACTCAACTATGTATCTCTAGTGATGAAAACAAAATTTTATCCAAACCAAACTGTACTCACTCAAATCACTGAATGTTGGTACCAGACCTTCTATGTGAAAAACCACTTAATCATTCCTCAACAAGCATCCTATGATGATGGCAGTTCTTGCTCGAAGTAATCAAGCAACCTGTACTAATAACCACTTAACTTATTAAACTATGGATGCATATAAAAATTCATTCCCGAAGCAATCTATAACAATCCAACTCTTAAATAAATGGGCAATCTATCCCAGTAGCATTCAATCAAACAATCGTTCTGTACTTAATGGTTCATTCCCTTATCAAGACTTAGGAGTTAAGTACTAATTTGGAGAACTTACTCTGTTTTACTCTATCACTCGCTTGTTTTTCTATCTTCAAATAAACCATTTACATGATTTGATTAATGAAAGCAACCCTAACGCTGATCCTGTTTAACACCCAGCTATGTAATCACACAAATTCCAAGCAACTGTACTTAAATCTTTTTTTTGAATCACACAAATCCCGACTTGTGAATATTCATACTCAAAACCAATATGCTGTTGAAAATCCAAGCAATGATCTAACTACAATGTGGATAACAGAAACTTATGAACCAAGAGAAAGATCAATCATTCAAATGAGACTAATTATTGCACAGAAATAGGGAAGAGTAATCGTTTCAGTCAAGTAATGAAATTGGTAATTGCACAAACAAGGGAGGCAAGTATGAGCTAAAGAATTGGTCTTCGACAACTAATTAAATACAAATGTTCCTGCAGTGTTATGTTACTAATCCACAACACATTAATCCATAGTCTATTAAATGAAATGGAACAAAACAAAAACCAATCAATCATCTGTGCAAGTAATGCATCTTTATGCTTTGGTCACCAATCCAATTCGTTTCAACCAAACCCGTTATAGTATTTGAACAGTTGATGCAACGTTCACCTATATTCGTGTTGCCTACATAATGCTACGGTTTAATCGAGGGGTCGATTCGAGTCAATTCTCTCAGAGAAACAAAGGCCAATTTGGCGAATAGATCAAGCCTATTCTAATCAATTAAGATCATGTTCATACATGACTGTTGAAGAGTTTAAGGACTATTCCAACATTGACCATAGGTAATGATTCAATCAACTTGTCAAACGACCATACGATGTATTTAAGATGATGGTAAATCAAGGTAATGGCATAGCTCTGGTTTGGAAGGCACACAAAGTTCACACCAGAATCTAATTGCAACTAGGAAAATAACAAGAACTTATCAATCATTCAATGCACCTGTATGCACTAACCAATCAAACAAAACAATGAAATTGAATTGACTTACAATGGAAAAGGGAACTAACTGTAACTAGTTTCACAGTGACACTGTCGATGAGAATACAAAGAAAACCCAGGTGGGTGGGCTTGACCACACCTTGGGGCTATTAAAATTACAGTGACGAAACGGTTCCGATCACAATTTAAACATGAGCATCAGCATCCCATCAACGCATTCAACTAGAATTCAGAGCAAGAGCATCATAATGATATTCTATTAAAACTTAAGTCACAATTATACAACAAATACTTCAAAGGTTCAACATGCTCTCTTGACATATTACATCCCTACCTTTTATAGGCATTTGATTACGGTTAAACATTAAACTAAAAATGGTAGTTTATAATAGTTGAACAACATTATTCCTCCAGAACAAGTTAGTTTGAACGGCTGGCTCGAATTGGTCAAACAACTTCGTAACCAAACCCCAACTTAGTGTATGCTGCATCTAAAGGAAGGAGAACCAAGATCTTGGGATCACATACGTTCTTCTCATGACTGGCGCCATCTCCTTATCCAAAAGTGCACGACTCCTTGTCCATTGCATTGTTTGAGTGCCAAATCCGCATGTGGCCTTTGAGTATCGAAATAGAGAGTCATGGTACATCAACTGCTTCTATTGGTATTGCCCTGCACATTCTGCTGAGAAGTCTACACTCGATTACAATAATGGGTTAGTTTAAGAATATGCTACCTATATTCACTTAAATATACCAACAAATAGCCAAATGCAATCAAAAGAAGATTTACCTCAAATGGGGATTGGGACTAGGATTAGGACAGTAAACTTACCAAAGAAGTGGGTTCCATAGTGCCAAAAAGAGGTCAAAATGGGGATTGAACTGATAGTAATAGGAGCAAAACAAAGGATCAACATGTAGAAGCTAATATGTATGGTGTGGAAGCTAAGATGGATGGTTTAAAGAAAGGCATAGAAGTTAAGATGAATGGTGTGGAAGCTAAGATGGATGGCGTGGAAGCTAAGATGGACGATTTAAAGAAAGGCATGGAAGCTAAGATGGAAGATTTGACAAAACTTCTACAATAAATGCATACTAATGGCGAAAGCATAGTAAAGGAAACACATGATGAGAACAAAATAAATGTTAATCATGATTTCATAGACTCTAACGTTGGATCGAAGAACCACCATGTTCCAAAGATCGATATGAGGAAGTTTGATGGCAAGGATCTCGCAACATGGATACTACAGATGGAGCAATTTTTCGATCTCCATAATGTCAAAAACACACAAAAGGTACGCATTGCAACTTTATATTTAGAACCAAATTAGTTTGTATGGTATCGATGGCTTTGCTCTCGTAAACAAATTGTCACTTGGGATATTTTTACAGATGAAATGATAGCATATTATGAGGATACAAAAAGCAACACTTCTTTTAGCCAATTGATAAGTCTCAAACAAAAGGGTTCAATGATGGAGCACATTGAGGACTTCCAAAAATTGAATATAAGGGTAAAAGATATTCCA
>APFE031254926.1:204874-224827 GCA_000404065.3 Pinus taeda | reverse complement strand
ATGGTATTGGTTTGTTATGGTTTTGGCCCGTGGTATTGGTCCATGATTTGAGGAAGAGCTTGCCTATATAAAGCAAGGTAAATAATTTGGCTTGTGTATTCTTTTGGGTTGAATATCTTCAGATCTGAAATATTGGGTTATTGTTTCAAAAGCTCGATCTATATGAAAGTGAAGTGGAAATCGAATCTGTGAAGGGTGATCTCTCGAGCGTTGTAGCTGCGGAAGTGCGGAGGTGCCGCAGGAGACACCGTAGGAGACGCCGCAGGAAGCGCCGCAGGAGACGCCGCAGGAGGCGCCGCAGGAGACGCCACAGGAGGCGTTGCAGGAGACGCCGCAGAAGGCGCCACAGGAGACACCGCAGAAGGCGCCACAGGAGATGCCGCAGAAGACGCCACAGGAGACGCCACAGAAGGCGCTGCAGGAGATGCCACAGAAGGCACCGCAGGAGACGCCATAGAAGGCTCCGCAGGAGACGTCGCAGGAGGCGCCACAGGAGACGCCTTAGGAGACGCCATAGGAGGCGCCACAGGAGATGCCGAAGGAGGCGCCACAGGAGACGCCACAAGAGGCGCCACAGGAGACGCCACAGAAGGTGTTTTGGGTTTAGTTTTCTGTTATTGTGGATCTGGTTATCTGGGTGACTTACTAGTACTTGATGATCATTTGATGTATATGGATCCAGTTTGAAAATTTATGAAAAGTGTTCCTTGAAAAGAAGTAGGGGGTTGTAGCTCCCTTCTAGGAGAGACTGGAAAACGAGAAAGAGTTGTAGCTCTCTGCAGGTTGCAGCCTGCGTACTGGTAAAGGACTGCACCAGTACAAGACCATTGTAAAAGGAGTTTCTAATTTGAAAGAAGATAGAGACATATTGCAGCAGGTGGTTTTCACCCACATTGGGTTTCCACCTTATATCTGGTGTTCTTTGATGTGACTGCATGTTTTTCTTATTCATGCTCATTGTTTTATGGTACTGATATGCAAAAATAATTCAAAGTATAAATAAGGAATAATTGTTAAAAGGACTAGATAACACTGATTCACCCCCCCTCTCAGTATTATTTTCAACATAAGCTGCATTTTGCAAAGGAGGATTGTAAATGATGAAAAATACATAAAAAACATTCACAATTCCTTATTAATGGAGGCTGAATAATGCAAAGGAAGAAGGTTTCAATCGTGATATACTGATCATAGACAACAAAACTACTGAATAGAGCTGAAAACAATGAAGAAAAGACCAAAATATGGAGGCAGAAACAGTCTCACTCAATCACCACACTTGTCCTTAAGGGAAACAGGGATGCATCTCACCTGCAGCACACGAGAGGTGTGATGCATCTAGACTGCCAATGAGAGACAATGCAATGGTCTAGGGATGAGACTAAGCTCAATTTTTACTCATAATTTGCAGCTAAATTTAGGGATTTAGGCTGAGCTTATGATAGGTAGTAAACACAAAGTATAAGGTCTGATCTAATGAGGTTATTAAGCTACCACCAGGGCACTTAGGATGTTTGCAAGTCAGATGTTCAGTTCATAAACCAACCCAGAGATTGACTGAAGCAACGTTGAGCTACTATGTTATTTCATAGAAAAAGTAGTTTGAAGGATAGCTAGCTTAACTTCAGGCTCTGTCTATAGTTTATAAAGAAAACAACAGTAACAAACAAACAAACTATTTGATCCCCAACGGAGTCGCAATTTTGTTTCCGGGAAAACTAGTGTCTATTCAGAGCTGATAGTCCCACTAAGATGGGTAACTATCTTAGAAACAAACAACTCAAAGTTTCGTGTGTTTTCCTTTATGAGAGATAGATGAGAGAGAAGCAGAGAGTACCAACCTCAGTCTTTTGCTTGGCTCCTTACTTGTTTCCTCTCTCCTTTGATAGAGATTTCGCCACTCCTTTCTCACTTGTCCCACTTCAAAGAACACCTGTAGAGTTAAAGTAGCAAAATACCATCAAAGCATAGATATCTATAACCATAAATAGTATAGGATCAGATGTACATTAACCATACAAATGCATACACAAATACAAGATTTAGAGATATACAAGTATATGGAGGAAAACTCAAATGGATTTATTGATAGAAGTAGTAAAAGAGAGGATTACAACCCAGCTGTTTGATCTAGCGCCATCCTCCCAACATGAAATCCCTCTTCACCTCATGAAAAGACTAGATCACCAAACAATACAATGTTTCACAGAGAAACCAACAACACTTTCTTACAAAATACAAAATTCCAGCCCCCTTGGATCTCTAGGGTGAGGGATTCATATATAGATGTTTGCAGGGGGGTGAGTTAGCTTTTGGGATTTTTATTAGTGTGATTTCACTAATAGTTCTTGGTTCCACATGGAGATTTCATGATCTCTTACTCATCCCTGGGTGAATTCAGAGAGGCAAGTGCCATATGAGTAATTTCTAGAAGATACACCAGTTTCCACCTAGAAAACTGCCTCTGCCAGTTGTTTGTTCTCGCTAATCGCACCCTACATAAGGGCTTTTAAGTATGCATCACACCCTCTTTTTGTAACAGGTGAGATGCATTGCACGCTCATCATGGAGCAGTCTGTATGGTCCAGTTTTGAATAGCTCTGAGCAGTTTTTCAGGGAGAACTTCTGGGAAATGATTTAATCAGTTGACCTTGATCCTTTAGGGTAAGAAACAACACTTTTATGGGTTTAGAAGGCCATGGTTTATGGACATATGTGATTAAGGTTGCAATGCCCAAATATGTCTATAACAAGACTGTTGAGGGGTGCTAAGTCTATTTCATTAACAGAATTTACAGAACTTGATTATCTATTAGATAATATAGTTCCTGCACACTCTAGTGGAATTTTATCTAAAGAGAACTTGTTAGATAATAAACCTAATAGAGATGAATCATGCATTGACTCATAGGAAAATTATATTCTCATTACTTAACGAAAATGATACACACTAATTACTTCTCAACAAATTGACTGACTCTAACCATTATGGCCTTGGACACATAATGAAAAAGAATCCACAACAATGGTCTTAAGTCATTATCTTTTGAAAAAAAATATATTAGCATGCATGTCATGTCATCAAAAACTCATTGGAATGATCAATCATGACGAAAAAATTTTGACCGTCACCAAACGTAACCAATAAGAGCATTGGTTAGGGCCAATAAAAGATCGTCACTAGAAGTGTCACCAAAGAGAGAATTAGTGATGGACCTTTAACAATGCTCACCAAAAGTGTCAATAAAAATGTCTTTGGTGACAAACCTTAAAGGACCATTACAACATGAAATTACCACAATTCTTTTTTAATCACCATCACCATATGTAACATTGGTGATGGACCTTAAAGATCTATCACGAGCATGACCCTCACCAATGACCTTTCTAATTATAGTAAGTGTATGACGAGTTATTCTAGATTAAGGATAGAGAATTGATTTGGTTATGTGCAGAGAGGAGGAACTATCACTAAGTATTGTTATACAAGTTGGATGAAAGACAAAGGATAGTCAAAATGAATACAATGTGCCATGGGAAATAAAGCCATGCAAGTAAATACTAAGGGTTATGAACAAATGTGTGTTATATTCTTTCCATGACTACCCCATGTGTGTAAGCCTCCCTTGTACATTTTGCGGGGAGGTATGTAGGTGGGGGCAGTATCCCCCATGCACGGGGTTTAGGGAAACGCCCCAAGAAATTCTTTTTTCTGGACCCTATATTAGGTGGAACGACCTACCTATGGTTTTTAGCATAATGGTTTTATATCCATGATATTTTGTAGATCTGGTCAAAGGAACTATGACTATGCTCTAATCCAGGGTTAATGAATTGGGGTTTATGGATGCTTCAACATGTATATATATGTATTGTAACATTGAAAGGAATATAATGAAAAATAAATCTGGTAGTCCCGATTTTGGGATCCAGGGAAAAATATCTATGTATATTTTATGTTTTATGCTCTCTCTATTGTTTATTTTCTGTTTTTAGAATTCGTATGTAGGTAAATTTTGTACGGGGTTAAAAGATTCATTTGGTATTAGATCTATTTTGGAATTAAGGGGACACCTTTGCTTCTGAGGGGTTTTGCTAGGCCTATGGTAGACCATGTTCAATGGGAGGTTTCTGGGATCAATTCTTGTGGTGAAAGAAGATGGTGAGCAGTGGAAAGATAGAAATCAAGAAATTTAATGGTCAAATTTTTGAGTTGTGGAAACACAAGATGGGGGATATGCTAGTGGATAAAGATCAGTGGATCAGAGTAGATCCAGGTACTAAACCAATGGAAATGTCAGTTGAGGACTGGGTGAAGTTGGATTGGAAGGTAAAGAGCACAATATAATTGTCTGTCTTAGATTCGGTATTTTTGAATGTATCAAGGGAAGCTTCATCAAAGGCTTTGTGGGACAATTTAGGGAATTTGTACCAATTTAAGTCTCTAGTGAATAAATTTTTCCTATGAAAAAAGTTATATAACCTGAGCATGAAGGATGGAGACTTGGTGACGCATAATTTGAATGCCTTTAACACTGTGGAAAGACAATTATTATCTGTTGATATTAAAATTTCATATGAAGATAAGTGCATCAGTTTGTTGTGTTGTGAACCAGATTCGTGGGATAGTCTGGTTCTTGCAATAGTTAGCAATCCAACTCCCTTGCAGTTCGATGAAAATCCCTGTTGTCGGAGTAGATGAGACAAAAAAATATGGAGAATGGTGATGCGTTATCTGTACTAGGATAGTACTAGAACATAAAAAAAAAATAAGTCTTTTGATGGGATATCTAAATCTAGAAGAAGACCTAAATCTCCAACAAAACCTATAAAGGTGTGTTGGACATGCGAAAAGGAAGGGCAGTCCAAAAGGGACTCTAAATCTAAATCTCTTGAGAAAGGAAAAGGGCCTTATGATTCTCCTTCTATAGAGGAAAAAACCACCTTAGATGAAGATGGGGTTGTATACTTGGCTTCTTCTTCAAGTACACATGTATATCATGAGGCATGGTTGATTGACTCAGGTGCATCCTTTCATTCCACTCCCCATAGGGAATGGTTCTATGAGTATGGGAAATATGATGGTGATGATGTCTTCTTAGGGGATGAAAGGATGGCTAGAATCGTTGGTCACAAAAAAGTGAAGTTGAAGTTGCAAGGTGGAAGGATTATAACACTTGCGGGTGTTCTCCATATTCCTGCATTGGCCAGAAATCTGATTTCTGTAAGCAAGTTGGATGATGTAGGTGTGAAACAATGTTCAAGAAAGATATCTGCAAGATGGTTCACAAAGCATCGGTATTAATGCAGGGAGTTCGGATTGGAACTCTATACAAGTTTCAAGGTAGAACATCTATTGGTGGGTGCAGCAATTATGTGGTTCCTGAAAGTGGAGCAGAAAATATAGTGGTCTTTGGAGAAAAGAACATGATATCACATCAAAGGCTTGGACATATTGTAGAGAAAGACCTTTGAATACTTCATGGTAATGGTATGGTAAAAGTTATATCTATTTTCTTTCTGGATTTTGATTTCTGTGAAAATTGTGTATATGGGAAGCATAATCAGGTGAGTTTTACCTCTGGTGCTAAGAGGGTGAAATAGATATTAGACCTTGTGCACAGTGATGTGTTTGGACCTGTTTCAGTTTCATCACTAGGTAAGTCTATGTACCGTGTATAATTTATACATGACTTCTCAATAAATAGATGCATATATTTCCTAAGGAAGAGATCTGAATTCTTTGACAGATTTAAATAATTTAAGGCTCTGGTGGAAAACCAAATAGAGAAGACGATAAAAGTGTTGAGGATAGATAACGATGGAGAGTTTTTCAAGAAAAAATTTGAAGAGTTCTGTAAGAATTGTAGTATACCATGATATAATACTACTCCATACAGACCTCAACAAAATGGGTTTGTATAAATAATGAACAAGACGTTGATGGAAAAGGCAAGAAGTGTGCTCAGTGGTCCCATGTTAGGATAGGAATTATAGGCAGAGGTGGTGGAGACTATATGTTAACTGGTCAACATATCACCTTCATCAGTGTTCGAGGATAAGATGCCACAAGAGGTATGGACTCGTAAGAAACCTTCTCTTTCACATGTGACGGTATTTGGATGTGATGCATATGTACATGTTCCAAAGGAGAAAAGAATAAAGTTGGATAGTAAATATGAAAGGTGCATCTTTATTGAGTATAAGGATGGTTTAAAAGGTTATAAGCTTTGGAATCCAGAAACAAGGAAGGTTTTGTACAACTGAGATCTAGGATTTAGAGAGGTGAAATATGTTATTAAACATGAAGTCTTGCCAAAGGAACTTGAAAAGATAAAGTTTGAGCTAAAGGAGGAAGAATCAGACTCGATAATAGAACAAGAATCAATAGATGAAGAGCCACAAACTCTAGCTATGAGAAGATTTGTTTGAGAAAGAAGGCAACCAAAAAGGTATATGTTTTGTAGGTAAATCCTCTCTGTAGATGAAGACAATCCCTCTAGCCCAATTAGTGGGTCTAAGAAAAAATGAGAAATCTAGAAGACACTTTCCTAAATTACAATCTAAATGAGAGAAGAGGAAGAAGACCTAACTTGTTCTGATGCTATAACGCACTCCTTTGTTGAATACCTTGATTGCTTGATCCACAGGCCTAGTACTTACTCCTCGGAGCATTTGAATACTTCCACAAGAGGCCAAAGACACAAGAAAGCATAAAAGTGAAAAAAACATAATCGAATGTAATCCACCTAACAGTTAAAGGAGAATTAAGATAAATGAAGCATTGGCACAAGCATTAAAGATGGAAAGTGAACCAATGATTGTATATATTAATAAATAGAAGAGGAAGCATATAATCTAGGCTTGATGTTAGTATCCCTCCTTGAGTGAGTCTCCAAGTCCAAGCTGAAGATCTCCAAGCACTCCTTCTCCAAGCCAAAGTGAATAACATGTAGGCACTATCTTAGCATAAGGGTGCAAATAATCAAATACCAGCCATTTGGGAATGGAAGAGGATTAATATATAGGTAGGGAGAGGGAGTAAGGATCTCACCAAAGATAGGAGAAGGTCCTCATATGAAGGAGGAAGCTCATAGGGATAAGATCAAAGGTTATAATTGGTATAATTTTACCACATCCACAATGAACATCATACATCTCATCGTTATGGAAGCCTCTAGATGACGTAGCTTCTTGTCCTCTTTCGGAAAACTTTCCTTTTAGTGATTAGTGCAAGTATCTAGGTAAAAACCATGTTGGCAGCACAAGGCTAATATGGTGAAAATTGCCATTAGCACAAGTGGGCAGTGTCACAGTCGCAGTGACTGAAAAATTAGGGTTTTGAGCTCATTTCCTTAGGGAAGTCTCAAGGCATGTTTTAATAAGTTCTTCAAGGAGGATTTGTACTGCATATCAGGATGGGTACACTACATAGTTTCCATGTTTTTACACTCCATGGTATGACATAGGAAAGTGCAAAAGGTGTGAAGAAATATTGTGTAACAGATGCCCCCTAAAGCATGAGGGAAAAATAGGGAGTGATTATTGAGATGCTTTACGAGCTTCTACAAGGATGAGAACAAACACTATCATGAGACCTACAAATCAAGGATGCATATACATATACATATATAATATCTCTGTCATATATATCAAAAGATAAATCCATGGTATAAACACATCCATCCAAATAAAAAGGATCATGTGAAAAAATCCATGGTATGAGCACAACCATCGAAATGAAAAGGGTCGTCTGAAAGTATAAGATCCATGGCATGGATGCAGCCACCCGATATAGAAGGACCATCATCATCATAGATATAATGTCTCATGGTATGGTCACAACCATCCGTATAGAGGAAACATGTATGCAATACTGAAAAATATAGAACCCCACAGAACCTCTGTTATATGAGACAAAACTCAGGGTCTTGCGCTCCATCCCTACCTGCTCAGAGTACAAATTCTAACATGCGAATGACTGAATTGAAGTCGAAGATGCTAGAAAACCACCTGATTACTGGCCAATGATGTGGACTGTTAGCAGGCATGCGAGAAACCACCAATAATGATAATGGCCCTCAATGTAATATAGTACAATCCATGAATGTGAAAAATGAAGCTGAAGTCGAACACTCGTGGAATCATTCGATCAAATGAAATTGATGAAAACCTGTCATCAAGTGTGAAGAACTTTCCATTAAACCATGCTCTAAGGTACTGAAAGGGAGTTTCTAAGTCATCTTGTTGGATAATGAGCTGAATTCGAAAGGAAATGACCCATCGCAGGAGGGCCATAATGATTCCCTCGTCATCCACATGAAACAAGGAATAAAGTGAAATAAATGGGTATGATCGAGAACTATGGAAAACGGTCAAACAATGTATAGGTAGTAAACTCCAAATATGACTTCTCTTGAACATATTAGCAACATGACTCGAGAGTGTGGAAAAATTTGTCTCAACATAGGACCAAGGGTCATGATGACAAAGTGGAATAGTGAGATGAGAGGAAAAATGGATCACCCAAAACTAGAAGTACAAGTGACTAAGGGAGGATATCCCAAACCCGACACGAGAAATAGATGAATGTCATGTTCAAGAGAAACATGCTACCTATACAAGAGATGTTTCACTTTCATTTATCCCCACTCTTTCTACAAAGTAGCCTAATTATTTTTAACCACAAGCTTGAAGGGGATATTATATGCTTGTCGTATAAGTTCATTCTTCGAATGAATCCATCCTAGTAAGTTTTATGAGTCCTAGGAAGGAGAAACTCAGTCTCATCATGGTGACAAGTCTTTCATTGTTTAAATTTTTACAAGTCTGACAGAAGAATAGCTTGGTGGCTTTTTCATATCTAGAGAGTTTGAAAAGGAGATGGAAAATAAAGCTCCATTAGGTCCCTTTTCATAATTTGTCTCTAGAACCCGAAAAGGTGGAAAACAATATTCGAGAGAGACTCTGGACCATCTTGACCAAGGTTTCCATTTTTCATAAATAATCAATTCTAGCCGGAAAAATGGCTAAATGTATACTGCGATGATATTAGTTCATTAATTTTAACAAGTTCAAAAAGACAATTACTCAACAATATGTTTATCTTTTGAGAGTCAGAAAAGAGCTTAAATATGACTCCAAGGGGATTCCTTTTTCATTTATTTTTAACGAGTCTAAAAAAAGGATTAAAAAAAAACTGATTGAATCAGTAAAAAATTATCACCGTTAGTACGAAAAGATCTTGTGATTGCACAAATATGATACCAGTGGGTACTGGTGTACGATCCAACTCCATGAGATCTAAGGTTGTTCAGAGGGAGCAAGATCATGCCTCGAGAGGGAGGAGGTCAACAGATGCATTTCCCTCCATCGTTCTTTGGTTGGATATGCAAATAGCTTATCATAGTGGATGAATATGCCTACGGAGGCACACAATTTAGAGGAGACCCATATCTTCCTCCAAATCCTAGTGCACAATGGACCAATGCGGGTAAAACTTCTTTTTCGAATTTTTCATGTTTCATAAATTTTTTGAAGTGTATTTGAGAGTTTACTTATGATAATTTTCTAGATGTGGGACCAGAAAGACCTCCCAGAATGTCCCCAATATTATGGTGAGTAGCACACCCAGCAGAGGAAGATGCTGCATACGAAGAAGGAGCAGATCCTATAGCTGAAATGGACCGAAACCTGGAACCAGAGTACGTGACTACAGATGACGTGTCATTGCGGTAGCAGAGGCATACAATTGGATTATCCACGAGACCACATCGGTTGTTAGGCTAAGTGATTAGAGAGGTCTCATGCTATCATGAGCATCATGTGGGTGAATAACCTATTCCTAGTCACACTTATCTTCACTTTTGTAGGATTTCAAAGCCATGTGTCTCAGAACACTATTTTTTGAGATTTTGATATAACAGATTTTGACAGATATAGATATATACATATGCATGTTGCTATTCTCTACTTATGTGTTTATATATCATGATAATGTGTTCAGTTTTATAAGTGACACACATCTCTATATAAAACATAATTTGCTAATGCATTTATTAAGGTATTCAAATTTCATGGAATGTGTTGATATGTAATATAATCAAAATTTATTTCCAGCAATCTAACACGTATATACATGTGCAACATTTGTTGATATCTTACTCAATAATGAACATTTAATTGTACCACAACGAGTTACAAAGAGTGCCCAGGCTGCAGAGGATAATTTTTGTGTGCTACGACAAGAACCATCAGCAAAACCAACATAATGGTTTGACAACATCTATGAACCAAGTGGAACACAAGGTAAGTAGAGGAAACATGTCTGTAAAGCAAACAATCACACCAAAAAATCAAAATGCATAGTAATGAATACACACATTAATGTACAAAATTAATTACACGAAGATCATGCATAATAATTTTTCAAATAAATCTCATTGCAGGTCTTTGCTAATGCATTACCTTCATATTAAACGAACTCATAGGTGCCTTTTTGAAAAACACTTTTAACAATGTATGGCCCATGTCACCTAGGTTCAAACATCCCAACTCCCAACTTATCGTTGGCTTGGTCATCCAAAAAGACCAAGTCACCTTCAACAGAAAATCGTGGAGAAACAGTTTGATCATAATGATCTTTAACTTGTTTTTTTTGTGCTTCGATAGCCATCGTAGCAATATGATGAGTTTCATCAACCCTCTTGAGATAAAGTAATTGTTCCTCTTTAGGTGAGGTATTAGTGAGTTTTTCAATAGCTAGTTTTAATGAAGGAATCCCACACTCGATAGGGAGTGTTGCCTCTAAACCATATACCAATTGGAATGGAGTGAAACCAATGGCTACCTTAGTTGAGGTTCAGTAAATCCAAAGAGCCTAAAACAACATGAGATAATAGTATTTTTTATGCTTCACAAAGGTATGTTGAAGCAGAGTAATTAAGACTTTATTAATAACTTCAACTTGGCCATTGGCCTAAGGGTAGTAAGGAGTTGAGATGTCATGGCGAAGGCCCAGCTGAGGAGTAAGCTCTTCCATCTTCTACTAATGAAAATGTGATCCATGATCAGTGACAATGGCTTGAGGGATGCCAAAATGGGCTATGACATGTTCAAAGAGGAACTGAGCAGTAGTTCTACTGTTAACATTATATGTGGGCATCGCCTTGGTCCATCTACTAAAATAGTTGACCACGACGATGACATAGCCATGCCCCAAAACCTAGCGAGGGTTACATGGCATCAAATCAATTCCTCATTTAGAGAATGGGCCAACGGTAACAACCAGGTGTAAGGGCGTTGGTAGGGTGCACTATTTATAGTTATATATCTGACATTCGTGGCACTTTTGAACTTTCGAAATGCAATCTTTGAAGATAAAAGGCCAGAAATAACCGACGTAAAGGATCTTCTAAGCAGTGGCATAGCTTGACATGTGAGCACCATATGCCCCAAAGTGGAAGCCATTTAGGACTTGTTGAACCTCTTCAAGTGTTAGACATCTACGAAGAAGATAATCAACATCGACTCAGTACAACATATGACCAATAATCCGATAAGGTTGAGACTGACACCAGATGGGGCATCAGTCAAATCGAGACAAATTAGATAGGAAAGTATGGATTTGAGGATAAAAAATAATATCTCTGTACCATGATTCCAGTATACTGATGAGAAATAAGGTTTCATCATGAATCTTCTCAGTAAACTTAGTCAAGGTTTTTGCAAAAGGAAGGCCGCATATAAATTCAAAAAAACTAGTGCCTTCTTTAATTTTACGACAGTAAACAACAAATCAAACACCTGTAGGATAATGATCCACTTAGAGTATTTTCCCCAAAGAAACTGACGAGTCAAAATATAAGCCATTGGGTTGCAATCATAAATCATTATGGTCTTCCGTAGAAGAATATAATGGCGAAATCGTTGGATAGAGTGGATTGTTGCCAAGGCAAGCTTCTCGACATGAGCATATCATGTTTTTGTGTCAATAATATTTTGACTCAAATAGTAAACCACGTCTTCATTTCCATCTTCATCGTCTTGGACTAGTACCATGGAAATGTTACTACCAGCCGTGGCCAAGTACAGGAAATGTTCGCAGTGGTAATCGGGGGGATGCAATAAAGGAGAACTAATGAGTATTTTCTTTAGAGAATTGAAATATTGTTGGGAAATTTCATCCCAAATGAATTGGATCCCCTTCTTGAGTAAGCGAGTAAATCCCTTGGCAAGCCCAGCATAATTAGGGACATAGCGACAAAAAAAATTGGTCTTCCCTTGCAAACTCTGCAATTGGTGGAAGGATGAAGGAGGGGGTAGATTTACAATAGCCTCAAATTTCATAGGATTGATTTAGATACCTTATTTGGACAAAAAAAAAACCCAAGAGCCGGCCAGATTCGACACAAAAGACACATTTACACGGATTAATATGAATACTATAGTGTTGACAATGTAGAAATATTTCTTGGAGGTGGTTTGGATGGTCATGACGCTTAGCAGAATGAGTTGGTAAGTCATTTAAATAAAGTTTAATGATGTGCTTAATATCATGAGATGCATATGACATTTCTCTCTCGAAGGTAGCACCAGTGTTTTTTAGACCAAAAGGGAGATTCTTATAAGAAAAAATCCCCCATGGACATATGAAAGCATTTTTGTGTTGTTTAGCTACTTGTTGGACAAATTGTGTTTGCTATTGAAAAGATTGTTGATACTACTGCAAAGGTTTCCCGTACTGTTGCAAAGTTTGTCCTTGTTGCAGTAAAGGTTTTTGTTGAATAGTTCCTTAAGGAATTCCTTGTTGGTACGGATAAGTTCCAATTGGGATTTGACCATATGCACTGGGAATAAGATTTTTACTAGGTTACATATGAGGACCTAATTGTGGAATATAAGGTGGATTTTGAATTTCTTGTGAACCGTATGGAAAATAAGACTGTTGGAGAGGTATCTGAGCCAAATAAGGTTGTTGATACTAGACATTACTTGCTCCAACTGGAATAGATGATTCAAAAATATTAGGAATACCACTAATAAGATGACTCACTCCAACCATGCGAGGTTGTGATCAAATCACATGGGTTCCACTCGAGATAAGAGGGATATTTGGACTTTTCGCCCATGCTACAAATGAGGTGGTGACATATTTTATCCACTTGATAGGGTAGTTAAGTAAATTACAGACGTATAAACCAAAAATATCAGCTGCACTAGAATTGAAGGTTGAAACGAAAGTAACAGTTCTGTCAGAATATTCGGTTGAATCAGAACTTAAGTAACGATAGTTTGCACAGGGATATGAGAGGTCAATGTAGGAATAAACAAATGAGAATTAGGGATAACATTCGATGACCAAATTGGATTTTGGTATAATGAAGAAGCACTAGGATTTCCTGAAACTAGTTGATCCAAGGGTGTATAAGCATGTGGAAGCATAAGCCAACTTTTTCCAGGAGGTGGTGGAGATGGAACTCTTCCTAGATTAGGAATGCCTTTGGGGGGGGGGGGGAGTCACATTCCAAATCATTATCAACACTAGGAGTGTGAGTAGTCGAGACTCCTATGGGACCTCGAGTAGAGGTTGGAAACTCAGCCTCTAAATCCATAGGTGGAAATAGTTGGTGATAGGGAATCTAAGTTGGTCATGGAGATAACTCCAAAGGAACACTGCATTGATTTTATTGACTATAAGGTTATTGAGGAGATATCACGAATGGATCAAAAACCAAATTTAGAAGGTATAAAACAAACCTCTATGGACTCTCAGGGGTTTGTGGATCAGACTGCTCTGATGATGACGAGTATCGACGTGGGGGACAAGAAGCAAGGGGTGTGATACTTTGGATAATTCCAAGTTCAAATCCTTGAGCTTCAAGTGACTGTGAAAGTTCAGGACGAACTTCTTTCGATGACCCTTTAGTCTCAAATGATGAAGGGGAATTGTGAGGTGAATGCAATGGCTCAACCATCATGCCTTTCTCTCAAGAGTAGAAGGAGAAGAAATGATTTCATTGAGGGATTTAAAAATGAAAATTTACAAGGAATTACTCAATGTGAGGTCAAGAAACAACTACACGGGTTCAACATATCGCAAGCAGTTAATTTTATAACTAAAAACAAAAAATAAATAAAAAAGGGTCATGCTAGGAAAGAGGGTTTACCAAGTATTCATGAACCGTTATATACACCTTAGCCAAAACCAAGGACTTAACATATGATGATAAATCTCCTTGAATGTTGTTTTCGGTGCATCACGTTTACAAGGCGGGTGACTCGGTTACCTGTGGCTAAAGTATAGCAACATAGTCGGGTCTCCCTATATATAATCGATGCTACGGGGAGCACAAGTCTGTGTTAGTGTTGTCTAATGCATAACGATTCGGTGAGAGTGTTATGATATACTTTTCATACTGATGTGCCTCCTATATACTTGAAAGTACTAGAGAACCTTCGATATACTTTCGTACTCGAACGAGATTTCACCCTCAAGATACAATGGATGTAGTTAAAGATAGCTAATATGTTTAAAGATGTTGCAACATGTCTCTAGCATAGACCTCTAGATATTTGTGTTAGGTTAAAAAATGTCCTTAGGTTACTTGAGGTAAATTTTAATTTTATCTTAAATTAGGTTTCAATTTTATGGCTCAACGATGTCACCTAAATTCCTGTAATGCAACTAAATGAGAAAAATGAAATATTTTCATTCAGTGAAGGCTAAATTAATGAGGGAAGAGAGACAACCAAGCAATGAATCAATCAAGAAAAATGCATCAAAACATATCTCCCTAACTTTTCGAATGGAAGATGTAAAAATGAAAACTACTCTTTCATTAACAAATGCAATATTATGACAAACAAAATCAGTTTTCGTTCACTAAGATGCACTAATATTTTTGTTCCTTTTCTTTTGCGTTGGTTCAAAATTCAAACTAATTCATAAGAAAATGAAAAATAGAATTCAAAACAACTAAAAATGAAAATTTCATTCACTTTTGGTTTCGAATATAAAATCATTTAAAAAATACTCAAATGAAGAGATCCTTTCACTTTTAGTTTCAAAACAATGAAATCAAAACAAGCATATACTTTAATTTTCACCAAAGAAAACAATTCTAATCTACATTTGACAATGGAAAAAAAGTAATTTTCAAAGTACAATTGTAATCAAATAATAATGAAAACAATTTCACAAATAGGAACCCAAAGAAACTTGAAAATGATGTCCTCATCACTGTAAAACTTTTAAAAGGAGACAATCAATCTCACAATTTGAAGCCAAGTGATGGGTGAAGAGTGACCTAGACCTAGAAACCCTAGAAGACAACCTATATCCAATCACATATCAACAGAGGCTATGAGACAAATGTGATCCTTAAAGGACAACAATAAAGGTAAACACACTGTGATCACACTGGAAAAACACTCAGAGAGGTTGATATCCACTCAAAATAAGAAGAAACCTTAATTTTCTTATAGCCTCTAGGATCAATGAGCCTGTTAAAGGAAAAGTCGTGATGAAAGGGAAGGTAACACAACTGTAAATTCAAAATGAGAATTGGAAGCACATCTGTTAGACTAGAAAATGTGTTGGGGGAGGAAAATAAGGAAAAATTAAAAAGTATAAAAAATTAGACCACACTCAACACTCCCAAGAAAAACTAGTGACTGTAAAAACTTACAATGATGCACACAAGCCAAGAAATTTATGTTTGGTCAAACCCATCAGAGGATTAGATCAAAGGAATGGATGGAATGGTTATCACTTTCCCATTGGAGTCACCATTTTGTTGTCTAGGTAAATCCTCTTTGCAAACATAGACAATCCCTCTAATCCAATGAGTAGGTCTACCTATAAATGAGACAATCTACAAGAGACTTTCCTAATTTACAATCGAAATGAGAGAAGGGGAAGGAGACCTACCTTGTTCTGATGCTATAACACACTCTTTTGTTTAAGATATTGACTGCTTTCTTCTCAAGCTCAGTCCTTACTGATCACAATATTTGAATACTTGCACAAGAGGCCAAAAATAAAACAAAGGATAAAAGTGCAAAAAACATAGTCGAATGTAATCCACTTAATAGATCAAGAGCAATAAAATAAATGAAGCATTCACACAAGAATTTATGGAAATTGAATCAACAATTGTATATACTGATCAATATAAGAGGAAGCCTACAACCTAGGCCTTCATGTTAGTAGCTCAATCTCTCCAAGGACACTCTCTCCATGTCAAACCTCATTCTCTCCAAGCACTCCTTCTCCAATGCAAAGTGAATAGAATGTAGGCACTATCTCAGCATAAGGGTGCAAATAATCATAGACCAACCATTTTCAAATGGAAGAGGATGAATATATAGGAAGGGAGAGGGATTTAAGATCTCACCAAAGATAGGGGAGGGTTCTCATCTCAAGGAGGAAGCTCATAGGGATAAGATCATAGGGAAATATTGGTAGAATTAGACCACATACACAACGAACAACCTCCAACTCGTCGTTTTGGAAGCCTCTAGATCACGAAGCTTCTTGTCCTATTTGAGAATACTTGCATTTTATGGATCAATGCAAGTATCTAGGTAGAAATTGTGTTGGTGGCATGAGGTTTTATGGTGCACCCTCCCGTCAACATGAGTAGGCAGTGTCATAGTCACGCTAACCCAAAAATTAGGGTTTTGAGCTAATTTTCTCAAAGAAGGCTCAAGCCATGTTTCCAATAGTTCTTCAGCAAGGCTCTAGAATGCATATCAGGATGGGTACACTGCATAATTATCAAGTTTTGAGCACTCCGGGGTATGACACAAGGAAGTGCATGAGGCGTGACAAAATACTATGTAACATTATAGTCGTTCTTATTTTTGTTCAATCTTTTCTTTATCTATTACTGATGATGATCCAAAAAATGTGAGGGAAGCAATATATTGTGAGGATTGAAAACTTTAGAAAGAGGACATGGTTGATGAAATGGAATCTTTTCACCAAAATGAGGCTTGGGATCTCGTGGAGTTACCGGTTGGAAGGATATCGATTGACGGAAAATGGGAATTTAAGAAGAAGATGAAGGAAGAAGGAAAAGTGGAGAAATAAAAATCTCAATTGCTATAAAAAGGTTATTCCCAAGTGCGAGGAATTGATTTTGGTGATATTTTTTCTCCTAAAGCAAAGGTATATTGTTTTAGATTACTTTTATCTGTTGTTGCTGCTTTTGATTTTGAAGTAGAATAGATGGATGTGAAGACAACATTTCTTCATGGGGATTCAACATAATAGATCTACACAAAGAAACCTGAAGTCTTTGCGGTGAAGGGTAAGAAAGAACTGGTATGCAAGTTAAAAAAGTCTATGTATGGGTTAAAATAGCCACCAATGATGTGGTAACAAAAATATGATACATTTATATGGGGACATTGTTTCACCAAATGCAATGCAGATCACTATGTGTATTTTAAATTATGCAGTGACCATGTTACTTATTTGGTCTTCTATGTGGATGATATGTTGCTAGTTGTAAATGACAAAGAAAATATCTAGGATTTGAATACCCAACTGTCCTCCAAATTCAACATGAAAGATATTGGTGTTGCAAACTATATTTTGGGCATGGAAATTAAATGAGATCGAGAAAAGAGGAAGTAATGGTGAAATCAGAGGAAGGATGTCAAGACAATACTGTAGAGATTTAATATGCAGGATAGAAAACAATGAAGGTTCCTACTGCTTTAGGTGTAAAGTTATCTGTTGAATAGTGTCCCAAGACACAAAAAGAGAATGAGTAAATGTACCATGTTCCATATGCAAGTGAAATCAGTAGCCTGATGTATCTAACATTATGTACTAGACCATACATTGCACATGTAGTGGGAGTATTGAGTAAGTTTATGTCAAAACCAGGGAAGGAGCATTGGACATTAGCGAAGCGAGTTTTCATGTATTTGGATGGCACTAGTGGTTATGATTTGCACTACGAAGGACGACCAAGATTGGAATTTTTTTTTGGACATCCATGGTTTTGTTGATGCAGACTGGGCTTGAGATAGGATCAAATAAGATCCACAAGTGGGTATTTGTTTAACCTATTTGGAGGTGCAGTGAGTTGGATGAGTAATAGACACTGTCTAGTGGCCATTTCAACTACAAAGGTAGAATACATAGAAGCCACTAATGCCAACAAGAAAGTAGCTTGGTTGTAGAGATTATGTTCAAGTATGGGGTTAGTACAAGAATCTATAAGGATAGACTATGATAGCCAAAGTGCAATTTTCCTGGCAATGAATCTTGCTTATCATTCAAAGAGAAAGCATATTGATCTTCAGTATCAGTTTGTGATGGATATGGTTGAGGACAAAAATGTGTCATTGGTAAAGGTAGACACTTTGAAAAATACTGCAGATACAATGACAAAGTTTGTGAGGACTGAGAATTTCTCTTGGTGTAGAGAAACAATGGTTGTTGCAGGGTTGGACCAATGACTAAGCTCTCCTGTTGAAAGAAAAAAACAACTGGGAGAATTTTGGGTGTGTGTCATATTCTTTCCATGACCAGCCCATGCTTGGGGGGGCTGTAGCCCCCCTGGACCTTGCGTTGGTGTAGTAGGGGGGCCATAGGGGGAAATGCATGGGGGAGTTAGCCCCCCTTCATGGGGTTCAGGGAAGTGCCCCATGATTTTCTTTTGGACCTTATATTAGATGGGTGGACCTAACTATGGTTTTGTGCATACATTTCACACATGGTTTTGGGCATGATGGTTTTCTGTCCATGGTATTTTGTAGATTCAGTCAAGGGAATTGTGACTATGTTCTAATCTAGGGTTAATGGATGTTTCATCATGTATATATATGTATTGTAACATTGAAAGGAATATAATGAAAAAACAATCTGGTAGTCTCAGTTTTTGGATCGAGGGGAAAATCTCTTTTTATATCTATTTTATGTTTCATGCTCTCGCTATCGTTCATTTTCTGTTTTTAGAATTCGCATGAAGGTAATTTTTGTATAGGGTTAAAACCTTCAATGTGTGTGGATGTTAATGAGGATTTTGTTATAGTGGATGAATATTTGATTGACAGATTGGAAGCTTTAGTGCTGCATGAGAAAAATATTCTTAGAGAAATTGAGAAAGAGATAGTGTACATTTGTACACAGGAACAAGCATCCATCCTTAGAGATGATGATTGTGATGAAGAATATGTTGATGAGGGTCTCATTGGGAGTCTCATACATTATTTAGAGAATGGAGATCATCATGAAGAAACTGTGCAAGAATCATCAAATGGGGTGACAAGGCCTTATGATTTTCAAACTAACAAGTTCTGTGTGAATAAAGGTTCAGCAAAGAATGGTGGAAAATATTTGGAGATTGTTACAAAGATGGTGAAGAATGGACAAAATTTGAACTATATTATAAATGGAGAGGTTGAAGAAATTCATACATAAAGCATTGAACTTCAACATGATTAGAAATGAGATATGAGGAAGGACAAGAAAAACCTAATTTCTATTCTATATAAAGACAAAATTCTTGTTAGGCACAAAGCTTAACTACAGTTATTAGAGAAGTTGTCAGTGTAGGAATTTACAGGGTAAGTTCCTCAGACAGAACACCAAAAGGACACCGCTCACAAACAGATCACAGATCAATACACCAGTATTTTGACGTGGTTAAAACCCTCAGAGAGGGAAACAGTCCATGGCCTGCGCCAACGTGGCTACTACAGGAAAATTATTAATAAAAGAATGAAAATTTACATAAGCTTCTCTCATGCACGGTTAACCTACAAATGACCCTCCATGCGCTTTAAATAGAATTCATGGACCAATCGGATGTCAAGCCACGGATCAAGTGTCGGTAATACCGAGGAGAGAATGAACCGTCGGATCACTACATATCGTGACCATCGGATTGTAAGTTACAAAATGTACAACGGTAAAGAAACACACTTTACCTA
>APFE031254926.1:175146-202621 GCA_000404065.3 Pinus taeda | reverse complement strand
GCCGGACTAGGCTCGCAGGCCGATTTATTTTCATCAAATTTTACATCTCTTCTAATGATACATTTTTGGACTTAAATGGAATAAGTCTATAACCTTTTACATCTTCAGAATATCCAACAAAAGTACATTTCTCACTCTTAGGTTCTAAAGCTTTATGCTTTTCATCTGGAATATTGGCCCATGCTTCACTTCCAAAAATACGAAAGTGACTTACATCTGGTTTAATGGAACTCCAAGCTTCTTCTGGAGTGATATTCTTTAGAACCTTAGTAGGAGTGCGATTTATTATATAATTTGCACAATTAATTGCTTCGGCCCAAAACTAAGACTGAGTCCTTTAGATTGCAGCATACAATTAGCCATTTCCTTTAAGGTGCGATTTTTCCTTTCAGCTACACCATTTTGTTGTGGAGTGTATGAAACAGTATGTTGCATTTGAATTCCATTTTCGGTGCAAAAGTTGATGAATGTGTTTTTAACATATTCTCCACCATTATCAGTTCTTAGCTTAAGAATTTGATGTCCAGATTGTTTTTCAACAAAGGCTTTGAAGGCCAAAAATGTGTTAAATACTTCGCTCTTGAGTTTTAAGAGTATACCCAAGTGCGTCTGGAGAAATCATCAATGAAAGTTAAGAAATACTTGCAGCCAGAGAATGAAGCAACAGGAAGTGGACCACATAAATCACTGTGCACAAGCTGTAAGGGGGCTGAGGCGTGCCAAGAGGCACGTTTTTCAAAACTGTCCCGATGATGTTTTCCGAGTACACATCCGGAACAAACACCATCTCTGCAAGATACCATAGGAAGCCCTGTCACCATATTTTCTTTACATAGATGCTGAAGGGAGCGATAGTTTAAGTGACCAAATCGCTCATGCCAAAGTTTGCTCACTTCATCATTATGAGCAACAAATACTGAGGGAAGATTTGATGACCCAAAGTTGTGAAACTTATCAAACCTTGTGGAATCATCAGCAATACTAGTAGCTAGAATCTGTTTAGGAACTCTTAGATCCTTGATTACAACATCATGAGGTGAAAATTCAACAATTTTACCTTCACCTGAATGAGTTATCTGATATACAGATAGAAGGTTGCTGGATAAGGTTGGAACACAATACATCATTAAACTGACCATTGTCTAGATGAACAGTTCCAGTCCCTACAACATTAAGAGATCTATCATCACCAACATATATATTTTTGGTGTTACAATCATGTAAAGAAGAAAACATGGCTTTGTTTTTGGCCATGTGAGAAGAGGCTCCAGAATCAATGAGCCACTCATGAGAATGAGAAGAAGAAGATACATTTAATGCATAACCAGACTGAGATGATTGACAACGACATGCAGAAAGTGCCATTCCTGAAGATGAAGTTTAAGTTGAAGTAGAAGAATGCTCCACATGGATGTTATGTTTCTTCATTGCGGCTTCCAAGGCTTCCATCTTCTTAAAGCATTTAGATTCTAAGTGGCCATCTCGATTACAAAAGTTACAATGGCAATCAGTCTTCTTCCATTTGTTTTTATTGGTCTTATCATTTTGCTGAAATGATCTTTCATTTTGAGACTGAGTTTGCTTAGGACCCTTGTTTGGTTTAGGACCATTCTTTTTAGGATATGACTTCTTCGGATTCTTTAAATTTGGCTGCTGCTGGGCGGCTAACGCTTTCTTGGAAGAGTTTCCAAGATTAAGAAGACCAAGGTGTAAGAGTTTTTCTTGTTCTCTTATTAAAGAATCACAAAAAGAGTCAAAGGAAGGGGCCTTGTAGTCCTTTCCTTGACAAATGAAAGCTTCCCTTGTAGAATGGAAGGTGGAAACAAATACAGAGTAGGCTGGTCCCAACTTAGTAAGGATGGAATAAATAAGGTTACTATCTTCTTTCTTAATCTTAACACCCTCCAAGAGATATCTAAGGGTCTTGAATTTGGACAAGAAATCTTCAATGCAAGAAAAATTATTAGGATCCAATGTAAGCAACTCATTTTCAAGTTGATGGGCTCTAATTTCATTTTTAATCCCAAAAACTTTAGTGATTTGTCCAATGCTTCATGAGGAGTATCAAGTTCTGCAATATGGAATCTAAGATCAGGAGAAATAGACATCCCTATCAAACCACGTGCTTGATCTTGTCTATTTTCCCATTTTGCAACCTTGTCTTCATCTTTTTGTTTCTTCTCTTGGCTCGTGGCTATTCTGTAGAGACCTTTACTTCTAAGTAAATCTTCCATGTAGGATACCCATTGGAAGTAGTTAGTGCTGTCAAGAATGACTTGGAATGTACTTTCCATTTTAAAAAATATTGAAGTTTAATATGCTTAAAGTAAGTGTTCCAATGGATAGATCTTGAAAAATTAGGCTGTTTAAAAAAAAACGGCTCTGAAAAAGGCTTCCGGAAGAAGAAGTTATGGCTTTTTGAAAAAAAATTGTTGAAGCTGCCGGCAAAGTGCGCGAATGTGCGGGAATGAAAAAAAACGCCCCCACAAAATGGAGATTTGAACCCAAGACCTCTACTCTCTTAAAATAGCTTTTAACCAATTGAGCTATACAAAAAAATTGAGAGAGAGAGAGAGAGAGAGAGAGAGGGGGGGGGGCTTGGGTTGCGTGCTTGCCTTGAGAAAGCTCTTTTTTCCTACAAAACAAAAACACCAAACCCAACACGAATATGCAAAGAAAAATGAACCTTACGGCTCAAAGTTAGCTTTAGCCGGAAACTAAATATTTTTCTCAATGTTTCTGATTTTCCAAGATCACGCTAAGGTGCAGGGAAAAGAACATACACATGAGAGAAAAAAACTTCCTTTCTGTTTCTGATTTGCCTAGATCGCACAGAGTCACAGGGCAAAGAGCATACGCAGAAATGAAAGGTATAGATCCGGTAACAAAAAAGGCTAAATAAACAGAAACCGAAATAACCAGAGAAAAAATAACGGTAAACTGTAGATAAACACTGTATACCTCCAGATCTTAAAAATGACGCAGATAGGGCTACCGGAAACCTTTTCGCATGAAACGAAAGGGGTTCCTCACTGGAACAGATGCTCCGAACACAACAGAGCAGTCCTCTCAGCCCGAAAGTAATCAAAAACAGTAGATCAAGGAAACGACAGCCGCATGCAGTTCTACCGGCTTCAAATTTGGATCACCAACGGACGCGACCCTCAAATAGCTCTGATACCATGTAGGAATTTACAGGGTAAGTTCCTCAGACAGAACACAAAAAGGAAACCGCTCACAAACAGATCGCAGATCGATACGCCAGTATTTTGACGTGGTTAAAACCCTCAGAGAGGGAAACAGTCCACGGCCTGCGCCAACGTGGCTACTACAGGCAATTTATTAATAAAAGAATGAAAATTTACATAAGCTTCTCTCATGCACGGTTAACCTACAAATGACCCTCCATGCGCTTTAAATAGAATTCATGGACCAATCGGGTGTCAAGCCACGGATCAAGTGTCGGTACTACCGAGGAGAGAATGAACCGTCGGATCACTACATATCGTGACCGTCGGATTGTAAGTTAAAAAATGTACAACGGTAAAGAAACACACTTTACCTAACTCTATACCTAACTCTATACTAAACCAAGTTGAACTTAACTATTTCCTATGTGTCGGAATATCCTAACAGTCATAAGAGGATACAAATCGATAGAGAAATTTATACATGGATATGTATATTACACTTAAAAAAATAGACATAGAATGTGATTTTGAAATTGACTTTTTATTAAAGTAGCTAGCAGGAAATATAGAAGAGAACAACCATAGAAATTTTGTAGATTTGGATGAGAAGAAGGATGAGATATAGTAGGTATGGGACAACGACAATATGATTCAATAAGGATATAATCATCTATTTTGTTAAGCGAAGCAAGAGGATATAAATACAAGTGTCTTAAATGACTATGGAGGAATGAAATATAAATTTTACATGAAGGAAACACAACAACTAATAGTCGAAAGAAACAATCAACCCCCACAGAGATAAGACATCTTCAAGGAATATTCGTGAATGAAGGACTTAGCTTCAACCACCAGGATGTTAGTAGGGGATAGCAACGATAAATATCAGTAAGGAAATAGTGATTTGAGTGAGTCCAAGGATAAGATTGGCATCGTGATTGAAGAGTAAGGAAGAAATGATTTGAGCTATTCCAAGGATAAGATGGGCACCGTGATTGAAGAAGTAAGGAAACTATCATTGAAGAAGCCTTACCAGAAGAGGTATGCTTGATAAAGTAGAATAAAGGGAAATATATTATAGATGGTAGATAATGTTTTCACCATCAAGGAAGGACAAAGACTAGATAATGAGAAAACAGTATACCACCGACATGAAAAGGATAAGGACCAAGTACACCATAAATCTTGGTATTGAGGAAGATTCACTTCATCAGCACATGATTAGGAGACCATGAATCTATTTGTATCTTCGTATTATTATGTAGATTCATATACCAAACATAAGATGTGAGAATCTAAACAAGATATTACCAATGTGATGGGATAGTTACATGGTAGTGTTGGTTGAAATTTTTAAATGTTTTAAGAAATTGTAAATATTTACGTTAGGAAGTGAGCTTTGATTTTTAAAATAAGTTGGATGAGTTATTTTCTAATATAAATATAGTTTTTATTTTCCATTATTTTATGGATAAGGGGAATAAATTCACCCTTTCTAACTCTTGCTTTTCATAATCAGTTTCTTTTGGGAAACAATATGAAAAGAGTGTTTGCAGAGGGAAAAGAGAAGAGAAGAGAAGCTCATGAGAGAAGAGAGGAGAGAGGGAGAGAAGCGAGAAACTCACTTTTCTTATGTGTAACTATAATTATAAGGTTTTGTAGACTCTTGTACTTTCAATCTATGTAAAAGGAAGGTATTCCTATGTGATTGGCATAATAAACAATAATGTTGGGTTGTAAGTTGTGTGGCGATTAAATGAATTTAAGTTTTATAGTTACACTAAATCAATTTATGTTTATAATTGTTTCCAATCACATTTTATTCCCATGTTGTTTACATTTAAAAGTTTGTACTTTTTCAACTGATTTACATTAAGAATTTGAGCATTGAACCTTCAATCATTGTGTTTTTCCTACGTTTTGACTCTTTTTTGTTACCTTTAAAACTCGACAAGGAAATTTTAGTTGCATTCTAGGTTAGTGAGTATGTGGAACATGTGAGGTGAATATGCTTAGTAAAAACAAAGCACTCTATTTTGTTTTTTTTACAAAGGTCCAAACACCTTAGTGATGAATTTATAACTGTTAAATTTAAACCCTCATATGGTAAACCCAGTGAAGAGAGGTAATATAAGTTGTTTGTAGAGTTTACAAATAATTCAAGGCTATGGAAAATCAATTCTCGATAGAGATGAGTAATTTCACCTTCTCGAAAACCACTATACATTTTTTTAATAGGTGTTATGAAATCATTTTACTATGCCTATAGGATTTTAGGAGGTTCTATGAAATCATTTCATAGCGACTACTCAAAAAACTTTCAGGGTTGTGTGTTTAGTTTATAAATATCCTTTTATCCTACCCATTGCCATATTTTTTATGTTGAAGCATATGTAATTGGATGAGGTGAGAAAAAGAGTGGAAGGTGAGAGAAAATCGATCATGGAATTTATTAAAGTAAATCGATATTCTTGTGTTGACTGCATATGTTAATGTTTCATGAAATACTGTTGAATTTTACGTTAATAGGGAGATGGGAGTGGAGTAGTATGGATTTATTGGCAATGGGCATAACTCGAACTACATAAAAAAACACATTCAACTATGATGTCAAATTTTTCAAGTTTCAAATGTATCATTTTAATTTTGAAAGTATTCCAATTTCATGCAACATTTCACATATAATAAGAGTTGATTGTGTTATTCAGATTCATGTTTTGGAAAATAATCTTATATGATATTTGTTAGGAAACCAACTCACAAAAAGATAGAAAATATAGATGAACACCTTAGAATCCAGCCTCTTCGAGGGGGAAACCTTCTTTACATTATAGAAATGAATAGTTCTTGAATGATACAAATGACTAAGCCTCTCTTCTATATATAGGATTCAAAGGCGTCACAATATAATCAAGCCGGCATAATAGTAATAAGATAAGGGCACAATAATAACAATAAGGGATACAATGACAATAGTAATGGGGGAGTCACTAGTATTATAGGGGCCTGAAATGCACCTCTCCTTCCAAAAAGTGTTGTCCTCAATGCTTGAGTAGTTTTGGATGCTTTTGTATAAAATTCTCATCCTCCCATGTGGAATCTTCAACAGATAAGTTCTTCCACTTGATGGGATACTATGAAATTGATTGATTTCTTAGTTGTCAAGTTCTTGTTTTTGTGACTACTTCCTGTTCCAATATGATTTTTCCTTCCTCGTCAAGTTCTATCAATATTGTTTTAATTGGGAACTTGTCACCTATAATCTTCTTTAAACATGAAACATGGAAAACTGGGTGCACTGGGGATGTTGCAAGAAGCTCCAATTTGTATGCCATAGTACCATTTTTTTGCAACACATTGTATGGACCATAATACTTTGGTGATAATTTATTATCCTTCTTAGCTTGCTTGAGGGGAATTTTTTTATATGGTTGTAGCCGTAGGAATACCTAGTCACCTACATCAAAACTTCTTTCACTGCAATGTTGATATGCTGCTTGTTTCGTTCTATTATGCGCCAATGTGAGGTTATCCTTTAAGAGTTGGAGAACTTGTTGTTGATGCTCGATGTGATGTTCCACTGCTTGAACCTTAGAATTTTCTCTTAAATATGATGTTATGGATGGTGGATAATATCCATAAAGTGACATAAATGGGGTCATTTTTCCTACAATATGGAAGGAAGTGTTATACCACCATTCAACTAGAGGCAACCATTTGACCATTGTGTTTGTTTATCATATACAAAGCAATGAAGATAGCCTTCTAAACATTTGTTTATTATCTCAGTTTTCCCATCATATTGAGGATGATAAGATGAGCTATGAGCTAACTAAGTATCGAGACGAGAATATAGTTCTGTCCAAAAATTTCTAGTGAAAATGGGATCTCTTTCACTTACAATAATCTTTGGGTTTCCATGTAGCTTTTGAATTGTTTCCATAAATGCAGTAGAAATTGTACTGTCTTTAAATGGATGTGATAGTGCACAAAAGTGTGCATACTTGGTAAGTCTGTCAACTACCACCATGATGACACTCTTTCCTTCCAACTTTGGTAAACCTATGATAAGATCCATTGAAACCTCCTCCCAACATTGGCTTGAAATGGATAAAGGTTGTAATACACCTGGGGTATTAATTGTTTATTTTGTTGGAAAACCAAACATCCCGCCACAAAATTTTGAATATCCAATTTAAGGCCATAACAAAAAAATTCCTTTTTTACCTTGTGGTAAGTTTTTAAAAAATCTTGAGTTCCCTCCTAAGGGAGAAGTGTGCAACTCCATAAGAATATTTTGTTTGAGTTGGGAATTCTTACATAGGTATAAGCGATATTTGTACCATAACGAATCATTTTTCCAGCTAAATATATCAGATGTTCTCAGATCTTATTGTAACTTTTGAATGAGTGCCCACACTTCTTTATCATTCTTCCATTCCTCCCTTTCTTTGTTTATCCAATTCGGTTGTATAATAGAAATGGCGCACAACAATGCTTCCACATCCTCATATTTTCTTGAGAGTGCGTCTGCCACAACAATTTGCTTCCCTTTTTTGTAGATTATTTCAAAGTCATAACCCAACATCTTTGTGACCCATTTTTGTTGCTCTTCAGAGGATAATGTTTTTTCTAAAAAGCATTTAAGACTATCATGATCCGTTCTTACCTTGAAGTGTCTTCCCATTAGGTACAGTCGCCATTTCTTAAGTGCATGTATTATTGCCAACATTTCCTTCTCATACATAGATTTTTGTATATACTTTCCCTTGATTGGACAACTTTCAAAAGCAATGTGTCTTTCATATTGCATTAAAACAACACCAATTCCATCTCCTGATGCATCACATTCCACAAGAAAGGTTTTTGTGAAGTCCGACGTAGCAAAGGCTGGTGCTTGGCACATTGCCTCTTTAAGATGTTCGAATGCCTTTGTTGCATCTAGAGTCCATGAAAATGCATCTTTATTCAATAATGTTGTTAGAGTTCCTGCTATTCTCCCATAATTCTTAACAAACTTGCGATAATACTCGGTCAACCCGGGAAATCCTCATAGGTGCTTTATGGATGTGGGGATTTTCCATTCCTTAATGACTTTAATTTTTCTAGGGTCTACCTTAACACCTTCATGAGATACAATATGACCCTAATATTACACCTCTTGTACTCCAAAGAAACATTTGGAACTTTTTGCATATAATTGTTTCTCCTCCAATAGTTTGAGCACCCTGTCAACATGTTCAACATGATCCTTGCAAGACTTGTTGTAGATTAGTATATCATCAAAAAATACTAACACAAATTTTCTAAGGAAGTGTTTGAAGATGGAATTCATCAAACCTTGAAATGTAGAAGGTGCATTGGTAAGGCCAAAAGGCATGGGCAAAAATTCATAATGAACCTCATGAGTTCTAAATTTTGTTTTCAGAATGTTTTCATTCCTCGTTCTGATTTGATGATATCCTGAATGAAGATCCAACTTGGTGAAGTAAATTGATCCATTCAATTCATCCAATAATTCATCAATGACAAGCATGGGAAATTTATCTTCAATAGTGAGCTTGTTGAGCTCCCTATAATCTAGACACATGCGCCATGATCCATCCTTCTTGTTCACCAATACTACTGGAGTAGAGAAAGACCTTTAAATAGGTCGAATTATACCAACCTCTACAATTTTTGCCACCATACATTCAATTTCACTCTTTTGGGCATAGGGATATCTGTACAGCCTAATATTTCGAGGAACACTTCCTGGAATCAAATGAATAGCATGATCATGATCAAAAATAGGTGGGGGACCTTTGGGAGTATCAAATACCTTGGAATGATTGTCCAAGGCTTTTTCGGGATCTGGAGAAATAGATGATTTTGATGTGGGAACCTCTAGGTAACATAATTGAGAAATTACACCTCATTGTTCCCACTTTAGAAGCTTGGTCATATTGTTAGAGTTTATTATCTTTCTTGGCTTCCCTGCAATACACCTTAATTCAACTTCCTTTCCTTTTGCACAAAATATCATGAAAAGTTCTTGAAAATTAAAAGCTATTGTACCCAAGGGTTGTAGCCATTGGAATCCTAGTACAACATCAGCACCACCCATTGGAATGGAAAGCATTGGGCTATTGAATACATATTCTCCCATGGATAACTTGATATTATGGCACTTTCCAGAGAAATTTATGGTCCCCCACTTGCAAACATCATTTGACACTTTGGTGCTAGATATAGAAAACAAATCAATTCCTTTGCCATCTTACAATGAATAAAATTATGGGTACTTCCCGAATCAATCAACACTATTACCTTTTTCTTCTTGATATGTCCTTCTATCTCTATAGTTTGAGGAGTGATAATTCCAGCTAATGCATTACAAGATATGATCAGATTCATTTCTTCTTTATGTAGGCTTTATTCCTGGAGTATATCCCCTTCTTTCGACATTTCTTGTTCCTTTTCTTCGTCCTCTTCACAATCTATGTAGAATAATTTCTTCTCAGCACACTTATGACCTTTAGTGTATTTGCTATCACAACTATAAAAAAGCTCTTTTGCTCTTTTTTCTTCCAATTGTTGTGTTGTCAACCTTGTAGGTTGTGGAAGGCTAGGGGAAACAACACTTCCATATTTATAGTTGTAAGTGGTAGGCTTCCTCGATGCCATAATTTTTCTTTCTAACCTAAATGCCTTCTCCAATGAATTAGGTTCCCAAAGGTGAACCTCATGTTGGATATTATACTTTAAAGTTCCTACGAACACATCAACCCTATGCTCCTCTGGAATATCTTTTACCCTTATGTTCAATTTTTAGAAGTACTCAATGTGCTCCATCATTGAACCCTTTTGTTTGAGATTTATCTATTGGCTAAAAAATGTGTCATTTTTGTATCCCCATAATGTGCTATCATTTATTCCGTAAAAATTTTCCAAGTGACAATTTGTTTATGAAAGCAAAGCCATCGATACCATACAAACTAATTTGGTTCCAAATATAAAGTCGCAATACGTACCTTTCATGTGTTTTGTACATTATGGAGATCAAGAAATTACTCCATCTATAGTATCCATTTTCCGAGATCCTTGCCATCAAACTTTCTCATATTGATTTTTGGAACATGGTGGATCTTCAATCCAACATTAGTCTATGAAATGATGATTAACATTTCTTTTGTTCTCTTCATGAGTTTCCTTTAGTAGCCTTTCACCATTAGTGACCATTTCTTGTAGCAACTTATTCAAATTTATCTTCAATTCTTCCATCTTATCGTCCATGCCATTCATCTTAGCATCCATGTCGTTCATCTTAACTTCCATGCCATCCATATTAGCTTCCACACCATTCATCTTAACTTGCATGCCATTCATATTAGCTTTTACACCATCCATCTTAAATTTCATGCCATTCATATTAGCTTCCATTCCATTCATCCTGGCTTCATTTACCTTTAGTGAGAGTGAATTGTTTTGTAGTTGGTCTTGTAATTTTGATATATCATGTTGCATTTCTTCTTCTTCTTCTCGAGTCATGCTAGAGCTTTCAGGTTTCTTACTAGGTGTTTCCATTCTCTTTATTCAAGGCATTAATCGATGCTAATAATTCTTCACTATTCCTTTTGAATTCCTTCAAACTATTTTTTCAAACCAATCTTATGCAAAAAATTTAAAAAACTACACACCATTTTTTCACTTTGTAAGATCTTGATATTGAATCTGTTGTATCTATGTAACTGGGGATCTTGAATATCTGAAATCATGTCCCACGGTATCCCTTTGAGTCCTCTTTATAACCCCATAAGTCTGATCAAGATTGGATTCTCCAAGGAAGAGTTATACAAAATCTCCCATGGTGACCTCATTATAGACTAGTTCAGTAGAGAAAACTTGTATGAATGCCATGTGTCATTGTTTTGACCTTAGTATCTGAAAGTGATACACAAAAATCTTTAGGCTATCCTCTTTCTGAAACTCCTTACGAAATTTTAATCTAATGCTCAAAGAAAAACTTATGACGATTTTCCCCAGGTCACCTATTTGGAAAGTAATACAGGAGTCTGCAAAAGCCCTATATTCCTTAGATCATATCTTTGAAAATATAGCGAGACAAGCTCTGAAATTCAGACCTGAATTTTAGAAGGATTTTGGCTCAAATGGGTTTTGTTTGTAGCTTTTGAAACATCATAGAAAAAAATTTATAGAGAAAATGTCACGATGCCTTGTTTGGAGCAGCGACACCCTAGAATCCAAAGCTCTGATACCAAATGTTAGGAAACCAGCTCACAAAAAGATAGAAAAGATAGATGAGCACCTTAGAATTTAGCCTCTTCAAAGGGGAAACCTCCTTTACATTACACAAATCAGCAATTCTTGGATCATACAAATGACTAAACCTCCCTTCTATATATAGGAGTCTAAGGGGTCACAATATAATCAAACCGACATAACAGTAATAACATAAGGACACAAAAATAACAATAGTGGGTTTCTTTGGGGCATACTAATAAAAATATGGGTACAATAGGGGCACAATAATAAAAATAAGGGATACAATGACAATAGTAATGGGGGAGTCACTAGTATTATAGGGGCCTAACTATATTTTTCACTACAAATAAAATCTAATCTAATAATTTTGAGGAATAAGATGTTGTTAAGTTTTATAGCTAGGTGATTTTGTTTTCTGAATGTGAACCAAAGAATAATTTATGAAAAAATATTTGTATTTACATATGTCAAATACAAACCTACACCTCAATCTTTTATTTTTTTTTGTTAATACATGTATGATATTTCTTAACAACGACAACATTTCATATCATTACTTATCTTATTCCTTTGGTATTTTATTTTATATATATCACCATGTCATTAACCATAGTATGTTGTATTTTCACTTCACATTCTCCTTAGTATTTGTGTCTGGTGGTAAACAAGCACACATATATTTAAATTCTATCATTAACATCATTGAATCTATTTGTATCTATCACCTTGTTGGAATAAATTCAAGCCTATATATTCTTTACTTTGGGTCTGTATACATCAAAATGATAACTAAGTTTCTATTTATTGGAAGGTAAACCTTATCCCTCCTCACTCGAGTTACTTCTTGGTTCGTGTTGGTCATTGAAACCTTCTGATACATTATGGGTTTATGTTATCCTTAGGTTGTTGTGTAGTTACGCATGGATATATTAAGTATTGACATGCCTATCACGTGGTTTGGAGTTAATGAGGCCTGGTCCTCTATTATCCCCTTTGCTTTACCTAGCCCTTACTTGTCATTACATTTGTTCTACTGTATACCCCTCCTCCTATCAACTTATTCCATGCGTCCCAACCCATGTGAATAGGTATGAAGGTGGATGGCCTCCACCACTACCAAGGTGATGTGTGTACATTGCCTTGTCTAGACCCTATCCATTTCATCCATTCTCTATGCCCTCATTTGGCTTGCTTCTTTGCTGCTGGAGCTAAGAGCTTTGCAATGCTACTCTACATTGACATTCTCATTCTCTGTCAACCAACTTCAGTAGTTTCTTCAACCTACAACCGAGTAGCATCGCTTATGCTATACATAGCCATGGTGGGTTTTTGTGTTTGGGAACTCAATAACCCACTTCATCAATCATCCATGCCCTTTTTCCCTTACCATAGTGAGGGTACAAAAGGAAAAACCGAGCAGCTACACATCTTCATTCCATGCCTAGGTAAAACATTTTCTTGATGTTTCAATTCAGTGTTTGTCTTTTTATTCTCTAGATGGCTCTAAATCATTCTACCTATATAAGGGTCTGGGGTACTAGTCACCTAGGGGATAGAGTCGGACTTTAGGACTGCCACTCAAAATCATCCTAGTTACCCCAAAAAAATGGTAACGTCTCCCCTCACCAGCCAAGGTTTACTTGATCATTAAGCCAGCACACACCCACAACTTGCTACTCATATTGATAGTTTCCCTTCTCCTTGTGTAAAGCAGGTTCTACTATATCCGACGGATTGTTGTCCTACCCCGATTATACAGGTACTGATGAGCTTCCTTGGTTTTTTTTCTTTTCTATGCCTAAGGTTTTACATCTTGTCAATTTTTCTTTGTTCGTTCACACTCATTTCTAATTTTACTATCCCTATGTTTGAAATGGTGCATGTACTTCTTTGTCCTTTCCCCAACCCAATATGAATTTGACGATATGTACACGCACACTGATATGGAATTCGTCTCCCTCTAGGTTGGTTTCTTTTTGTAAGCCCCTTCCTCCTCGGGATGCCGAACTATCACTCGAGAGATGAAATTTTTGTTCTATTACTCATTTCCTTACTCTTTTAAATTTTTCAATGCTAATCACACTTCTGAGTCTTGTATCGGTCAACTGTTAAGGAACTGTCAATATGGTACCTTGATTTGAGGGTATTAGTCTTCTTTTTAGTTTTCAATTGTACTTTTCATTTAAGTAGGTCTCCTATAACAAGGTTGGAGTTGTAATGAACTTGTTAATGAACATTCTGTTTTGCTATTTTTTGGCTTGCAATTGGACCTTTCCATATGGATATATTATTGTCCTAATTCCTATATGAGGGAAGTTAACAATATTATTATATTTGAATTATTCAAAACTAAATTTTTCTATGTTCTGTTTGTATCTATCGGTTGTCCTTTTGGCTCACTCATGTTTTAGTTAACCACATAAATGTATTTTCCTTGTCAAATAGTTGTAAGTGCAAACACTCGTATAAACCTTGTTGTGTTCTATGCTTCTCCTTTATTTTTCTCTCTGAGCAATTATATTGATTAGGATATACATCTGTTGTGATGAGAGTGTTGATCTTTTTATAAGGAAAAATTTGAATAACTTGGTATCAAATAGATAGACTAGTTGACTGATAATTATTAATTAATGTATAGTAAGTGGTTCAATGTCTTTCATTGTAATGATAGTTCCACTAGATAGTTCACAATTCAAGGTGTGTTTAGTATCTTTGTGTAGTATGTTTTGTCTAGATGATTTCAGTAGCTCTCGGTGTTCTTTAGTAATTTAGCAATGAATGTTTTACTATATTTTTCCACACCCTTGAGTGTTCTTTTTTTTCCTTCTAGCTTTGTTTGATTGGAATGAGGAATAATTTTTCTCTTGTTGTGGACTAAAATTCATATTTCTCCTAAACTGGCTCGCTATATTGATTGGATTCCTAGCTCTAACTTAATGTTGAGCTTAATCCCCTCCTCTGTAATGACATTGTACCCTATAGATTCATACCACATACTCTAAGGCTTCACTATCCTCAAGTGTTTTCTTGTTTTCAAAATATAATATCACAAATTCTATAGATATCAGTGCATGCTCGAGAAAAAAATTACCTTATGTTTAAGGTTCCCTTGTTAATTATTTTTTCCTAAGACTAGATCTCAGTGGTCTAGGTTTTAGGCCATCTCAAGTGGTTCTACCATTAGTAGCTTAAAATTTATTAAAGAAAATAACCCCTTTGACATCCAACCTATCCCACAGTTGATGAGTTGAGAGAATCCCCTCAACTTAGGCTATCCAAATAGTGATTAGTGTTTCCTAGCTAGGTAGTTTTGGAATTCTCCACTATATAGCTTTTGCTACCTTCTCTTGTCAAGGAATATTTTCTTACATTCATTAGAATTAAAATATATTTTTAATTGCTGGTCTATATTTCCTCGTTTAGATTCTGCACATGCAACTATGCATGTAATCTTACCTCCTATAGTTCTCTAATTTTCCTACTTTTATTGTAAATATTCTACCAACACCAATTCTACGCCCAACTCACAAAAGAATACTTAAAATGAATTATATTAATAAATTCGCATCTATCATTTCCCCCCTAGAAAACTAGCTTTACATCAAATTACATAAAAGATACAATTTAGTCACTTTGATGATATGCATAATTACATACATAACCAATACAATATACTCACATCCATGATCTACATAATAACATAAATAACAAGTACAATTTACTCACATCCATGATCTGCATAATAACAAAACTGAAAGAATAACTATAAAACGAGATCTATAACCCGCAACCCAATCTAGAAATTATGTCTGAATCACATTGATCCATGCAACCATGAACCAACCTATTATCCCCCTTGAGCTAAGATGAATTTTTTGAAACTCAGTAACCTCTATTGATTCCACATAATGTCTTTTTAACATTATTCTTCCCACAAGTTCTTCCTTGGTAGCACCGTGCCTTCTAGGGATATGTTACCTATTTAAATTAGGATTTTCTTTAGTTTTTCCTAAAAAAGCATGCTTTTATCCCTTGATGCACTTTCCTCATTATTTATCTCCACCCGAGTGTGTTTGTGTGTATAATCTATATATATATTATATATATCTATATATATATTATTTATATATTTATATATATTTATAGAATGTTAGATTATATTAGTATAGATATAGATATATGTGAATTTCAAATTCAATTGAATTACATCAGATTTGGGCAAGAATATTTTTCTGGAGTGTTTATGCCTCCACAATTTCCAACTTTATTCCAAAAATTTAGTTATTTGATTACATCAACCGTTCTTAATGTTGAGTTCATCATAACTCATTTTTCAACATACTACTAATAATTTGATAAAAGAATAAACTGTTTCTACAATAAAATGGGTCTTACATCTTCCCCTATTGAAAAATAACACTATCCTCAGCGTTTATCAACTGCTTCCTTCCACTCGAACAAGATTGGGTACACTTCTTTCATAAGATATTATCATCCCCAGGTTTCCTCCTCAGTCATAAAGTGCCTCCACAACACCTTAACCTCAGTGACGTCTCGATTCTAGAGAATGATTTCCCTCTACTCCAAGATGTGAAGTGCCTCAGGTAGGAAATCTCCTTTAGGTTCTGCCTCTAACATATTATAATCAATAACATGATAGTTTTCATGTACATACTTTTTAAAAAGGACACATGGAATACATTATGAACTTTAAGATGACTGGGTAGAGCCAACTGGTATGCTACTAGACCACTCGGTCCAAAATTGCAAATATCCCACATAATCATGGTGCTAATTTAACATAACTATCTATTCCAAGAATACTTTTCTAATGTTTCACCCTTATATATACATGCTATCCAACTTTGAACACTTTCTGTGTCCTCTTTTTCCTGCATAGCTCTTTTGTCGATCTTGGGTTGTTTCAGTAGTCTGTTGAATTTTTTGACTATTTGCTCCATTTCCTGCAAAACATCCTAACGAAGAATCAACCTATCATCAAGATAGATCCAATTGAGTGGTGTATGCAATTTCCTATCATACAAGGCTTCAAAGGGGATAATTTTGATAGATGTTTGGTAGCTATTGTTGTAGGAAAACTTAGCTAAATGCAAAAAATCTTCCCACTTTGTGGGCCTGTCCATTACATACATTTGAAGCATATCCTAATTAGTCCTTTTAGTTTCTCCATTTGTTTGAGGGTGGTATGTAGTACTAAAGTTTAACTTAGTTCCCAAGCCCCCAAACAAGGCCTTCCAAAAGATGGATGTAAATTTCGCATCTATGGCTGAAGCTATTATTTTTGGTATGCCATGAAGTCTAAAAATGTCTTTCACGAAAATATTAGCAACTTGTGCAGTCCCAAAGGTAGACTTTACTGGTATAAATTGTGTTGATTTAGTCAGTGTGTCTACCACTACCATCATGGACTCATGTTGATACTTGGTCCTTGGAAACTTGGTTATGAAATCCATGGAGATCACCTCCCACTTCCATTCTAGAATGGTAGCAGATTTAGTAATCTTGGTTGCTCCACTTTCACCTATTGACACTCTAGGGATTTTGCTAAATAATATACTACCTCCTTCTTCATAATTGGCTAAAAAAAATGTTTCCTTAAGGTTGTTATCATTTTCTAGTATCTGTGGTGCTCATCCATAATCATTTGTTTTAGTACTACCGCGTTGGGAATATACAACATGTCCTCATAAGTAATTATAACTTTCGGGTTTAAATCATACTCCAAAATTTCTTCCTCCTACATTTTGAAGTTTGTTTCTTGATAGTCAGGGTCTTGTTTCACTCGCAATTGCACTTGTTTCTTCTTGCACTTGCTACCAAGAAATTAGCATGCCTACTTAGTGCATCAACAATCTTGTTTTCTTTTCCCTTAATATTCTTTATTTCAAATCCAAATTCACTAGGGAACTTTAACCATATTTATTCTCTCACATTTAGATTAGGCTTGCTAAGGAAATACTTTAGGTTGATATGTTTAGTTACCAAAATAATTTTCTTCCCTAGTAAATAATTCCTCCACAATTTCAAGGCATGTATTACAGCAACTAGCCCAAGGTAAAATACAACATAATTTTGTTCATGTTTTTTTTTTAGTTTTCTTGAATCATAAGCTATGACAACATTGTATTGCAATAGCACATCCCCCAATCCTTATATGACTCAACCGGGTGGTTGAGTCATATACACTTCCTCCTGTAAATCCCCATTGATAAAAGCACTTTTCACATCCATTTGATGAAGTTTCCATCCTTTTTGAGTGGCCAATGCAAGTGTTAATCAGATGGTGTTCCATTTTGCTGTTGGAGAAAAAGTTTCTTCATAATCAACGCCTTCCTGCTGTGCAAAACCTTTTGCGACAAGTCGAGCTTTATACTTGTCAAGTTCTCCCTTTTGATTATACTTAATTCTGTAAACCCATTTGCATCCTATGGGTTTAACATTTGCTGGACAATCAACAAGTTTCCAAGTGTTGTTATCAATTACTGCTTGATATTCTTCAACCATAGCCTGTTGCCACTCTTTATGTTTCACTGCCTCTTTGTATGTGGAAGGTTCAGTAAAATCATTTGCTATCAAGGCAAAATTGCCTTCACTTCTATGTGCTCTTCTCGTGCCATTTTTATTTTGTTCATCAGGCTTTACATCTTTCAAAAGTTGAACTGCCCATTTCGGAAGTTGGTGCTCACTTGTTTGTGCTTTTGTAAAGTCCCCATCATTGTAAAGAGGATTAATATAAACTGATGTGCGTCGTTCAGGTGAAGAATGTGGAGAATCACTGTCAGAAGAACTGTTGCTGCTTGGAGATGCGGATGAACTGCTTGAAGACTCAGTTGATGGTGTTGATGTAGATGACTCATCTTGAGAGGAAGGAAAATCAAGTTCATACCAATTTGGTGAAGTTGGTTGACTTTGATTTTTATCATTTCTTTTACTTCCCTTAGATTCTAACTTGTGAAGAAGATTTTCAATTTCTTCAGCACTCTTACTCTCTGTTTCATCAAAAATGACATCCCTGCTCACAATGAATTTTCCATTGGTCAAAAGACGATACCCTTTCTTCTCATCAGAATAGCCAATCATTGTGCATTTTAAACTTCTCGAGTCAATCTTAGTTCGTTTTTCTTTCGGAACTAAGGCATAACACACTGACCCAAAAACTCTAAGATGTTTAACTCGAGGTTTGAAACCAAACCAAGCTTCATAAGGTGTTATTCCGTCTAAAGAAGCAGTTGGAGATCTGTTTCTTAAGTAGACAGCGGTATGTATTTCTTCCGCCCAATATGTTGGACTTAACCTCTTGAAGGTTAACATGGATCTCGCCATTCCTAACAAAGTGCGATTCATTCTTTCGACTACTCCATTTTTCTGTGGAGTGTAAACATTAGTGAGATGTCGTCTTATGCCATTTTCACTGCAATAATTTTTGAATTCATTTGAAGTGAATTCTCCCCCATTATCTGTCCTGAGAGTACCTATCTTTTCTTTGACTTCATTCTCAACAAGTTGGCGAAAATTTTAAACTTATCAAATGCTTCTGACTTGTTCTTCAAAAAGTAAACCCAAGTCATTCTGCTGAAATCATCAATGAATAGTAAGAAATATTTGCAACCACCAAATGAAGTTTGTAGTGGACCACAAACATCACTGTGAACTAGTTGTAGTCGCATATTTGCACGCCATGAACTTGTGGGAAAACTTTCTCGATGTTGTTTGCCATAAATGAAAGCTTCACATTTTGCATTTTCCCTTTTGAATGTGGGAAGTCCTTTAACCATTCCTTGTTTATGCAATTGAGAAAGACTCTCAAAATTCAAATGTCCATAGCTTACATGCCATAGTCTGATAGGTGAAATACCTATAGTCACTACCCCTGCAAAATCAGAATGCCTTGGAATAACTATCCCTTTCATCTGTAACAGGTTTTCCATCTTCATAACCTATCATGATTGTTTTCAAGTTCTGTTTCATTGAATTAATCTTCACTAAACCATCTTCCATAATCACCTGATGTCTCGCTTGTCGAATCGTGACTAAGGAGAGAAAAATTTTCTTGAAACTGGCTACATACCATACATTGGAAATCATTTTTTCTCCAATTTCAGGGAGAAAAACTTTTACTACTCCTTTTCCATAAGGAGTATGTTTTGTATCATCAGCAAGAAAAATTGAATTAAGTTGGCATTCTTGAAAATTACAGAAAAAATCACGTCGACAAGTCATGTGCTGAGTTGCCCTGGAATCCAAGATCCACGCATCTTCATAGTCACTTCCAAGATGAGATGAAATTTGTGATGCTGGTGAGGAAGTAAAAACATATTCTGAACTATCTTCATCTTGGTCATTTTCAAATTGTGTTGAATGCTGCTGAAACTTCGGAGTTTTATTAAGTGATGTTCGACAATATTCAGCATAATGGCCAACTTTTTTACATCGTCGACATACAATTTGACTTAAGTCTCTTCCTCTTCCTAAAGATTGTCCTCTGCCTCTGTTTTGACTTCGATTTTGAGATCGTCCTCTTCCTTGATTAGTATATCCTTGTTCTTGAAAGTTCCCTCTTCCTTGGTTGTTGCCTCTTCCTTGAAAATTATTTCTTCCTCCTCTGTTAAAATTGTTTCCTCTGTTTTGGCTTCGTCCTCTATTTTGTGCTGCTTGATTCTGATTCCATCTGCCTCTTCCTCGAGAACTATCTGAAGATGATTTACTGGTGCTGGCCTCTGTGAGAAAAACATCTTCACCAACTTTCTTCTTCTTCCCAAAAGTTTTATCATGTTGACTTAACATTTCACAAAGTTCATCAAACTTTAGTTTTTCTAATTTTCCAGTTACTTGCATAGTCTCTAAAAAATGCGTATAGGAAGAAGGAAGCCCAGCAATTACAATGGTGACCATGAAGCTATCATCAATTGCGGGAAAACCAACATTAATAATCTCTTGCTTGATATTCTTAAGTCTTGAGAGATATTCAAGAACATCACCGCCTTCAGTTAATTTTTGTTGCAACAATTTTAATTGTAGATCAACCTTCTTTGATTCAGGCTGAGTATCAAAGAGGTCTTTAAAAATTTTCAAGGTAGTCCATGCATCTGTGGCATTCTCTATATGTACATACATTTCATCATTCACAGACGATATAATAAGAGCTAAGGCTTTAGCATTCTTGATTTCCCATTTTTCCAGTGCATATGCATTTGTGGGTTTATTCGGCTTAACATCGCCATCACATATTCCTTGCCATAATTCATTATAAATGAGTCTGCTTTCGATGAGTCGATGCCATGTTTTATAAGATTTGGTGCCTTCTAGTTTGTCGGAATCAAAAAATAAGTTAATCAACTTAGACATTTTGGCGTTGAAGAGACGCACGAAGAAGCAGAATAGAAAGGACAAGATAGTCAGCACAACACACCACGCAAAAAACACGATCTATTGGGGCTTGGCCTTCGTGCTATGAACTAGTGAAAAAATGTGCTATGAACTAGTGAAACATGTGGGTTTTTATTGATATCTACTAGGATCAATCCTTCGTACTTGTTAGGCAATGGCCTCGGTTGGATTGAGTTCCTCCTTGAGATAGGGAAACTTTGTTGAAAAATTGACTAAACGGAGAGGGGGTGGGGGTGGGGGTGAATGAATTTAGTATATACATGGACATTAATTTTCTTTTCATTCATATCATTAATTGATACATAACATGAACATCTTAACAAATAATAAGCAACATATGGATATGTGATCAACAAGTAATTAGTAAACCAAACCAGATACATGAACACATAATAACAACACATGTTGACACATTTTATTATTGTTATGATGGAAAGGCAAGCTCCTACTCCTTATTACATCTAATTTTCTGTAGGCCCCAACCTATAGGAGGCTGATACCTCCATTTTTTGCAAGTTGCAATATGCAAGGAAGCTCCAACTACCATATGTTTTTTGTAGACTAAAACCCACAGGAGGCTTCTACCTCAACCAACTCCAAATGGATATTTATCAAGATTCAACTTAAAAGGATACTACCATCCCCTTATGCAAACACGAAATAACAATGTATTGGTTTACCTAGTCATAAAATTTCCATATCTCTATCTTCATTTCTACATCTTCTTCCCTTCAAATCTGCTTCACATCAGCTTCATAATTTCCAGGTATTTAATGCATAATAGTCCAATTAACTCCCCCACATTCATCCATTCTCTAACCTCTCTTATGCCTTCCAAAATCACATATTTTACACAGATGGTTTTCTGCATGTTTGTATCCCACATAGGAATATGAAGTGAATAGACTTAACTATTTTCCTTCCACTCATTCGTTTCCAAACTCTTCATATCTTGAATATTAAAAAAAAAAATTACTTCATCGAATACTCATTTCAACCACATGTAATCATTAAATGGTTCAACCTAATGCCAACATCAAATACAAATCTATTTCTTATTAATGCATCACAAAAATCTTTGTGTTTTCCTTGGAGTCTTACCTTTGCATTACAACAGTTAAGCTTAAGGAACAATTTTACATCACACCAGATTATGTAACATAGTAATTTCTGCAACATTATCAAAACATTTTAATGTATCACAACTCTTCCTCCTTATTTTGCTCCTTTGCATTCTATTACTTCCTGTTATTCCTTGTGTTGTTGTTCTTTGTGTTGTTTCTCCTGCATCCCTTTCTACTCCTTCTGATACTCCTTTGTTTGTTGCACATTTTCCATCAAAGACAATACTTCCAACAAACTTCTCCTTAGCATGGTCGTTGGTAAGCCCCTTGCCTTGGTGGAGTTGATCTCCATTGATAACCTGATATAGCTAGATGCTCTATTGGTGACTTCTCTTAATATGTGTCCACGATATGATCACTTGTGGCCTATTCAATGGTGGAAAGTATGGCTAAACACAATCCAAATTGAACACTAGGTGTAGGCAAAGGAAGCGAGGAGATGCATACCTCAAGAGTATTTTTGCACACAACATTGGTGATAGTATAAGGTCCATAATGGAGTGACTGAAGCTTCCAATGGGCCCCTCCAAGGAATTCCTTTTGCAAATGCAACCAAAACGTATTTCTTACTTGAAACTTGTGTGGCATTCGGAGTTAATCAAGGTGTTGTTTGTACTTATCATTAGATTTTTGCAAGATACCATGGACCCACAGACAAATGTGTTGAATATGTTCAATGAATGTGCTAGTATTGTTGGATTTATATTGAACATGTGCAAATTTTCACTATGCAGTTGCAAGTGGTAGTGCAACATCAATGGGACCTAATGATTGAGCTCGTAGGTCTACCTGAAAGGGGCTATGGCCAGTTGAGCGACAAAGAGCTTTATGGTATTTATGTTGAACATAAGGGAGACTCTCATCGCATGTTTCTTGGTGGTTGGAGCTATACATGTGAGAAATGTACATGATCATCTAGTTGATGACCTCTATCTTACAAACAATTGGGGGTGGAAGCTAGTTGATTTGGTGAGTTTGGTGTCCAAAAATGACCAAAGGCTCGACTATAATGTGGTTAAAAACCTACTCTTTCAATATAATATAATGGTATAGGGGATTCTAAAATGAAAGTACACCTATTTGAAGAGAACCTTAGAAATCGCTTTTGTTGTGAGACTCCTCTTCTATGCAATCAAAACGGTTATTTTATATAATATATTAATGACCACAAACACATAATCTTTACCATATATTGTAATGCATTGACAAGAATTACCACTCCTCAAACTCTCAAGATATACGGGCATATCAAGAAGAAAAAGGTAATAGTGTTAATTTATTTCAGTAGTACCCATAATTTTATTCATTGTAAGATAACCAAGGAATAGAATTACTTCCTAAATCTAACACAAGAGTGTCAAGTAATGGTTGCAGATGGAGGAACCATAAATTTCTCTAGAAAGTTCCATAACATCAATTTATCCATGGGATAATATGTATTGAATAGTCCAATGGTTTCCATTCAAATGGGTGGTGATGTTGTTGTGCTAGAGGTCCAGTGGTTATAGCATTTGGGGATGAAGCTTTCAATTATCAAGAACTTTTCTTGAAATTTTTTTCGGAAGGAAAGGAAGTTTATTTAAGGTGTATCACAGGGAAACCAAGAAGTATAATCATATCTAATGGTATGAAAAATATTCTAAAGAGAGAACAATAGGGTGTAATTGCACAATTATGTTCACTAGAGGTTCAAACAGCGAAAACATCTATTTCTCCTAATCTCCAAAAAGCATTGGACAATCATTCTAAGGTTCAAGCAATGGAATATCACGTTGAGCATCAACCAAAATTTCTCCAACTCTTAAAGGATAACCTTACTTTGGCACAAAATCAAATGAAACAATAGGAAGAACAACATAGCACTGAAAGAAGTTTTGATGTGGGCGACTGGGTATTTTTACGGCTAAAACCGTACAAACAAATGTTCCTTAAGAAAGATAAGAAGGATAATAAATTATCACCAAATCACTATGGTCCCTACAAGGTGTTGCAAAATATTGGTACTATGGAATACAAATTGGAGCTACCTACATCTTCCCGAGTGTCCCCAGTTCTCCATGTTTCATGCTTAAAGAAAGTTATAGGTGAAAAGATGTCAGTTCAAAAAATATTGTCGGAACTTGATGAGGAAGTAAAAATCATATTGGAACCCAAAGTAGTCAAGGAAGCTAGAACCCGACACCTAATAAATCGATCAATTTCAGAGTATCTCATCAAGTGGAGGAACTTATCTGCTAAAGATTCCACATGGGAGGATGAGAATTTTATACAGAAGCATCTAGAACTACTCAAGCATTGAGGACAACACTTTTTGAAAGAGGGGCATGTTAGGCCCCATTATTATTATTAGTACAACCCCCTTATTGTATTTTTGTGCCCATGTAGTCCCCATGTTGTTATTATTGTGCCCCATAGATGCCCACTATTTTTATTTTTGCGCCCCTAATATTATTGTTATGCAGGATTTGATTATATTGGGACCACTTAGACTCCTATATATATAAAGGAGTTTTTGTCATTTTTATCATCCAGGAACTGTTCATTTGTGTAATGTAAGAGAGGTTCCCCCCTCGAAGAGGCTAATTTTTAATTCGTTGATCTATCTTTTCTTCTATTTTTTGAGTTGGTTATATAACACATCCCAACATACCATGGAATCTAGAAAAAGGCGAGGACAAGCTAAAAACCACTGACATAAACCAGAAAAATGATGCCAGCAACACGAAGAGAACCATACACCAACATGCAAAGCCATGCTTGTCCAAACCATATAGGAAATCACACATGAAAAAGGTTACCTACAAGTATTCCTGTTGAAGCTACCTAATCCTTCTCTTCTTCCTTGATCCTGACTTTTCTTCCTTTCCCTTTAGCTGCTTTTCCTTCCTTGCCCCAAAGCTAGGTTGCTCCAAGAAAAATCTAAGTGACCAAGAGAGAGAGAGAGAGAGAGAGAGAGAGAGAGAGAGAGAGAATAATGAGAGAGCTCCAAACTGAACTTACAAAAGGCTACCAACTGATCCTCAAAAGCATTTTTATTAATGAGGCCTCTATTTTGTTCATTTTCCATTATTTTCCTTCAACTTTGTCCTCACATACAACCTGTGACCTTTTACCTTCCTTTTCTCCTAATTTCCCTTATTTTCATAAATAAATGTCGCAAAAATGTATTTTTTCCTTTTAATTCTTTTGTCTTAGCCTTTTCTAATTTTCCTTAGTCAAAGCACACATCTAAGGATGCTCACTAGGATATCTTTCCCCAAATTCATCTATGAATAAGTTTCCCTTAACCGTGATCTTATTTTCCCTTTATTAGCTTTTATTACGTGAAATTTTCACTATGGTTGTTACATAACTCCACAACTACACCCTTGACACATTTTTCATGCAATTATGAGGCTCCAAGCGCACCCACAAGCCTTCCTACCAGCAATTATAATCCAAATTATTCAGTTATGTCCTACCGATTGTGGCATCCATGCCATTTGTTTTGGATTGCCTCCATATTACAGCCTAGAACTTCTTATAATTTTTCAAAAACATATCTAAGATGATAACAATGTTAACCATTCAAAACTTGAGAAAGCTCTATACCAGATCATGCCTAGTAGATGATAGAAAGTTTGTCAAACATATGGTAAACATGAAAATGATAGGTCATGTATACATATATCATCATAAACCTATGAACTTCATATGAGAATCACAAACAAGGCTCAATGCCCCTTCAAGATAGGTGCAATGACATTGTTAGCCCATGCATTCATCAACGATTTAATAACGTATCAAATCATGAGAAGATCCATAACTAGAACACATCATATAACCATGCATATAACCAACATATAAGAAGAATCTAAACCATGGCAATTCAGCCATAAAATTCACATAATAATTAGTACATGTTCTCATTGATCATAATATGAAATAGCTCATATTAACATATACAAAATCCAAGCGAGTTAGAGGTTTCCATGTACCACTTGAACATAGATTAGGCTAAACCAAATATTTTTTTAACCTGATCATCCTCGTGCCATATTCCCAGCATGAGTGTGGGATATCACGGGATAAACCAAGACATAACCAAACAGGGAATTGAAAGGTTAAACAACCTCCACCCTCAAGCTACTGTGATCTCATCTAAATTGGTCCTAATATGAGAAAACCAAACCAAACATGGATGCTGGTGAGCACCAGTATTGTAGAAATATTGCTGCAACTCCTGGGCTTCCTACTTTACTTTTATCAACCCGGTAGTTTGTAACAAACTTGGAAGCGACGGTGTTGTATGCACAAGTACTAATTCTTAATGCAGGTTGTCACTTGGTCAGCAGCCACAAGGTCACTAGGAGCTCAAGCCAACTTCTATGAATTTCAGAGGAAGCTTTATATGTTATGGAAGAAAGGAAAGCTTACTCTACAAAGGATACTCTATTTGCTGAAAGAGAAAGAAGACTGAAATGTGAAGTAAACCTAGCAAACCCTAATTAACCAACTAATCCTACTTTTGGAGAAAGAGAGATGAGAAACCATAAAATGAATGCCATTACCTACTAAGGAAGTAAACGACATCTATTCAAGCTATTTCTAGAAGGAAATGAGAAAAAAACATTTTCTTGGATTTTTATGTAATTTTTAAGCGAAATTGTCATGCATGTAACTTATTGGTTTGTGAATGTGGCAGTGATTAGGTGGCGATACAGGGTGACTTTGGAGTGTGAAGAGGTGTAGGAAGGTGTGGAGGGGTCCTAGGAGGCCTCTGATGGCCTTCTAGAGGCTTTCCCTATAATCGGACTTCAAAAATTCACCTACAGGAAAATCTATAGGAGGCTGAGGGGGATCTACAAGAGGTCTAGAGGAGGATGCCGAGAGCTATTTTAGAGGTTTTGAAGGAGGGAAAATGGTTGGAAAGGTTAGCTTAAGGCTAGAAGGATGTGTTAAGGTGTCTAGGGTTCATCAAGAATGATTAGGGAAGTGAAAGATGGTTGGAGTTGTTCAAGGGGAGAGAGAAAAGTTCATCAGAAAAGTGAAGAAAATTAGGGTAGATTTATGAGGGACTGTGGATGACCTGTGGGACATGGAGCTAAGAGAAATGGTGATGGCTGGTTTATTGTGAAGAGAACATTGCTACAAGAGAGTTGTAACTCACCATGAGATGAAGCAAACAAAGAAACTAGCTACAACAAAAATAGAACTGGGCATCAAGTTAACCTAAATTCTGATCTAGGAAAATAAATGTTGAATAAATGTTATATGGAAAGAAAGCATGGATGGAGATGTATTTCAAAAATAGAAATGAACATGGAAAAATAGATATGAAACAAACCATTAACCTCTTAATCAAACTGAAATACTAGAAATCCTATGGCAAAGGAAAATCCATGTCTTTTTGTGGCAGCAAGAGGGTCTTGGCCTCAGTTCAAAGTCCCAAAGGGAGGAAAGGAGGCCAAGACTTTGTTGATGGCCTTTTGTATCTTTCCCCTACCA
>APFE031254926.1:148834-167227 GCA_000404065.3 Pinus taeda | reverse complement strand
TACACTCCTAGTTGTATTAGGTCACTAGCAGTCCTAGTTAACAGCTAGTTCTAATTAATGGTTTGTTTTATGGTTAGAATAGGTGTCACTGATGGAAAATTCGATTTCTCTTGATGAGGAATGATGGGAATCCTATTTTTAAATGCTTTATATAGAGCATGAGGTCGAATTAGCAAAGGGTTGGAGACTTTTTGGCTCAGCTGCTGCTCTATGTGCAGACTGTGTATATTTTTAACCTAATGCAGATTTCTACTTAGACAACTCAAGATTCATGAAGAGCTCTTGTATGTTCTTGTTATGATGGAATTTTCCAATACTTACATTGCAGTGGTGTTTACTTATGATACTCAGAATTCATCACTGATGCTCTGACTTCCTTCATAGATAAACTTACTATGTTTCATTGTTTTGTATTGTCATTTCTACACTCAAACTCTATAATGCCTTGACTTCCATGCTAGGTAGAATGCTTTGGCTTCACTACTCAGGATTCATGAAGGATTTCTTATATTCATAATGTGTGTTGTCCTTTCCTTAGTTTTTTTACAGTTGCATAGGTGTACAATCACTCAGAATTCACTGATTGTGCTCTGACTTCCTGTGTGCACTTATGAGCTGTGGTTCCATATGTGTGTTGTGTTCTGAATATTCAAATTCTGAATCCCCTGACTTCATGTTAAGCTGATCTTGTTGTGGTACTGAAACATACTTTGACTCCATAGCCCAATGGTAGCCATCCTTCATCTTTCAACCTATAAACATATACAATTACAAACCATAGAGTTAGCCATCTATTCAAATCATTAATCAAAATCAATAACCCTTTGAGAGAGCCCTCTCAGACTAAGGAGGCTAAGCCTTAGTCAAAAGTCTAGTTTGAAATAGTTACTTGAAATTAACCTGGCTTGCAGCCTTCTAGTGCTTGATTTTGAGATAACACAACCTACTACAACAATTGAAATAGAAACAACCCTCTAAATTACCAAAAGAAACATATTCTTTGACAAGAAAGAAATCTATCTTACAACAACTAATTCTCAAACTGAAAAAAAAATATCAATACAAAACAAGAGGTGCTAGGCTGCTTAGATTGGGCCCTTAACCCAAGAGCTTCATCCCTCTAAGGCAAATTAGTGCTGGCTTAGAAAAAATCTCATCTTCATTATCAAAATAGTAAGAACATTACAAAAAACTGTCCACTAAAGTAAGCTTGAAATGAGCAGAGAAATGCTGCAAAAAAAGTGCGAAAATTTGACTAACATCCAACAACCTGATGAGGCCCTAGGCCTCTCTACTTATACAACTAAAGCTCCCAAAAAATCCCTTAAAATCAGGGAGGCTTGGCTCCCAAAACTTGATATAGACAATAGTTATTGTGATATAGCTCCAAATCTCACTCTTGAGGTTTGTGATGCTGCACTCATGGCCTAGGGCAAGCCCTCCTTCCAGACCTGGTCCAAAATTTAAAAAACAATGTTTTATTCCCTATATGCAAAATTTCCCTGAGCTAAACGCATGTGTATGTGGGTCTGTTTATATCCAACCCATGTATATGTCTTAAAACGCTTAAAAAAAAATAAATCTCATTAATTTCAGGCGGAGATCACGGGCTTCACCTGCTGATTACTTATTAGTGCCCGTGGCCCAACTATACCCAATGAATTCCCAACTAAAAAAATACTTTGGGAGAAGTATAAAAAGGCTTCAATGGGAAGGCCTAAGGAGGAGAGGAGAGAGAAAGATCATGCTGCTGAGAATTTCCCTGTCCAGGTCTGAAGATCCTTGTGCCTCCTACAGTTCCCCCATTTACAGGAAACCCTTGTTTCCTTGTGTGATGATGTCTATCTACTACTTGTGATATCATGGAGTAAGTCATGGAAGGAGTTTTTTAAAGGCTTGAGACTAGACGAATCCAGAGGACGGTTTTTCTTGGAGCCTACGAAAGGACGGCTCAGGTGAAATTATTCCTTTCTGTACTTTAGTTATGTATAATAAAAGAAACACTTGTCTTTATTCATGATATAAATCTTCTTCATGTTTATGATATCTATGTTATGATTCATATATGAATGGTTGTTTTAATTTCACAACTAACTACCTTTCAATAAACTATGAAGATGATTTCTTTATGATGTTTAGTCCATAAACTACTGTACTTTCTTGACTTGATTATTTTGCAGGTTGAAGGAGCAAAAGGAACTCCAAGAGCGTTTGGACCCTGGCTAGATCTTCTCAAACGAAGGACCACCAAGTATGCCTCTCATCGTAGAGTTTGTTTATAGTAGCATCATGGCTGTGTGGAATGTGTGTTTCTTTGTGTAGATAACCTCTTATCTGCTAGGGTATCAACCCAAGACCCTAGGGGAATTTATCCCTTAACACTAAAGTAAGCTCGAAATGAGCAGAGAAATGTTGCAACAAAAGTGCAAAAATTTGACTAACATCCAACAACCTAATGAGGCTCTATAACTCTCTACTTATACAAATAAAGCTCCCAACAACTCCCTTAAAATTACGGAGGCTTGGCTCCCAAAACTTGAGATAGATAGCAATTATTCTTCACTTTCTCGACTACCTCTTTTGTGCATTGATGTGGCTGCTTGTGCTCTGAGCTTTCTGAGGGAGAATTCGAAGTAGGGAGTCATAATTGAGAGGGACACCCTCCTATAAATCATCTTCCTTGTCTTCTTCAAATATTTTTTGCCAAATTCTCATCAAATCCTTGACTTTGTCTCCAAAATTGACCAAAAATCGGCATTAAGCACACATTAGACTTCAAGGCATAATGACCAACCCAACTCACTCTATTAGCATAAATATAATAAAAAACATGCAATAAAGTAATGAGAATGGTGGATTAAGCTAAGTTAGGAGGCAAATTGTGCCCATATAATTACCCATTTATGGGACTCATCATCACCCCATACTGAATGTGTTGCTCATCCTCTGTGCAACTAGTCCATCTCCTCATCTTTGATGGCCCTGATGGCCTCCCTGACATCCCATGCTTCTAGTGTGGGATCCTCTTCTTTATCTTAGAATCCTGCCTTTCTCTCCACTTCTTCCCACTGTCGTTGTTCTTCTTCCTCTTTGCTGCCCTCTAGCAGTCCCAACAGTAGTGGGGGACTTAGTTTGAGGCCAATCCAATTGACTTTCAAACTCTGTATAAAATGCTTGTACAATGGCACTCTCTTTAATGCTTCCTTCATCCTTGTTGGGGAGTGATACTCCCATATCTGCAGGCTGTGTGGCAGTGTATTCCACCTCCTCATGCAAGCATGAATACAGTCATCTCTAAGTAATCTTTCAATGTCCTCAAAATGAGCAATGGCCTAAGACTGATCATTGATATTCTTAGGGGTACTTTGAGGATCATTTGCAATTAGATAATGTGTGCTGATGAGAGCCATGGGGTCTGATGGCTCAACTTTGATCATTATGGTTTCATTTTGTTCTTTTGCCATCAACTTATGGATTGCTGTTGCCCTTTTCTCCTCATGATTCATCCATGATGCCATGGCCATCAGTTGTAAGTCCCCTAGCCAAGAATTGGGGTCCCATAGGTTCATATTGGTTAGGGCCATGTTATGAAAATAGAACTCTTCTATCTTTGCCTTGTCTTCTACTGAACTTTGTTCATATAGGTCCATGAACTATCTATAATCCTGAAAAGGCATGGTTCTCCTCTGTGCCAACGTCTTGATCTGAAACAGTAGCCATTGGTCTTTGAGGTATATTCCATATGATTTTTCTAGTGTCGTGCATTGTAGTGCCTCAATAGACCAGTTGGGCATGCATGCCAATTTTGTTTCTCTTTCTTGCAGCTATTTTCTTAGCATCTTATTTTCTGTTTCCAAGTGAGATCTTATGATTGCCTCTTTATGTCTTACAACACTTAATTCCCTGCCCATCTCTCTAATTTTGTTCTCCATGTTTTCAATATCCTCTACCCCCTTGGATTTGGGAATTTGCATCCATCTATGGCTCCTTATTCTTTCTTTCTCCAGTTCAAAGAAAAGTGGGACTGCAAATTTCTATGGAATGATTTCCCCCCCTCAAGAAGATTGTATAAGATCCCAAACTACGCTGGCGGTTAGGTTCATGGGTCTTTGTTGTTTATTCCTTCCCCTTTGGTTGTTCTTCTACCCTTTCCTCAAGTTTTTTCATCTCGTGTAGCTTAGTTAGGGTCTCTTGTAGAACAGTTTGTGCTTCCTATAGAGCACTTTTTGAGTCCTGCAGTTGCACACTTTCTTTCCAGGTGGAAGATCTAGGACTTCGTCTTTCATATGTGATGGGGGTTTTAGATGGAGATCCTTCCCTTTTGACAGTGGGTGAATCTTCAATTACAATAGGCATTGTTGAAGATGGCTGCGGTTTTCCTATTTTTATCCTTGTGCTTTTCCAAGCCCTAAAGTACATTGATGTTTGCCTCTTCCTCTTTTGTTTTGGTTTCACATGGGTGATGAGGGCAGCAAGAACAACTACTTCCTCCCTTTCTAATGTCTCAGGAGACACTTCTCTATTCTCTACCCATTTTTCTTCTCCTTTTGTCTTGTCTGCCTCTGCTGGTTTTGTTTCCTCTAGTTTTTCTTTGGCTTCCTCCTCCTCTGGTTTAGTTTCCTCCTTCTCTGTTTTAGTGTCTTCCTCCTTTGTTTGTTCCTCAATTTCCTCCCCTTCTTCCACTTGCTCTCCCCCCTCACTTTTAGAAGGAATATGGTCATATGTCAGGATCTTTATATCATCTTCTCTTGTCATATTTATGAGGATTTCCCATGCTATGGGGATTGTGAAGGTGTGAAGGGATTCTTCCACTAACAGTTTAATTAACCCATGGTGGGGTAACTGATCTAGACCTCCTACCTTTAACTTACTGTTGGAGTCTATATGGGAGTGCAAGAAAAAATAGGGAATGTTGTGTTTCTCGGGTGTGGGAGTCTTCATGCCATATCTCAACTCATGGAGAAGTCTAAAATGATAGCCATAAGCTATGCTATACTTCCCTTCATAGGAAATATACTTGATGATTTGGTAACTGAGCTCATCCCAAGGGTAAGGTATGCTTGTTCTTCTAATGCCATTTTTTTCTTCTACAGGACGTTCATCTAGTTGGAAGAAGGTTTTCTTGGCAACTTGCCACATTGGTTTTGCATCTTTTCTCCAAGGTAATCCAAGTGGGAGGCGGGTAACCCTACTGATAAATTTTGGGGTGATTTCAATGGTGAGATGCTATGGGGTAAAAGGCATGGTGGATATGGAATGAAAACTACCCTCAAAGGCCTTCCCGAGACCCTCAAAAGACTATAATATTATCTGTAAAAGCTACCAAGTTACACACATGTTCTTCTATCAAACATAAATTGAAAACGTATGGAAAGAGGATCACATTTAGTTCCTTCTAGATTTGTTTGGAGATCTCTATGCAGCAAGAAGAACTCCTTCAAGGCTGGCTCCAAGACAATTCCTGCACAAAGGACAAGGTAATTCGTACACTCTTGAAAACTAATGCAAGAATGCACAATATACATGTATTAGTGTATAACATAACTACTCATCTTGACAAACATCACAATGAACAAATAAATGAACAACATTACCAACACTATGGAGTAGGGAACACAACTACAGTTCTATATTTATAATGGAAGAGTGATTACAACCATCTATTGTATCAGCCTTCCTTTACCCTTTCTTCCTCTCTCTCTCCCTGTTTCAGCTCACTTCTTCAAGTGTATGATAATTTCACGATAGCTCAATGGGCTATCCTTCCAAATTCTCTCACCCCTTTCATAATGACCCTCTCGCTGCTTATGTAGCAATCAAATTAGGGCTACCAAGCTCCTCCTAGAGTTCATTAGGGCAAAAGCCATGACCTTGCCCTGTTTTGAAACATTTTCCCATTTGCCTTCATTCTCAAATTGGAATTTCTCCAAATATCTTGATTTTTGGAGTTTCATTTCTTTTCTTGAGCAAATTTAGGGATTAATATCTAGATATTTATGAGCAGGTTTGTTGGCTTGAAATTTTTAACTTCCCTTAGGTTCACTAATGCTCCCCCTAGTCTAACAACTTGAGTTAGCAGGGTGACTAACACTCCTCTATGCTTGGTAACAAGCTTTATAAAGCAGGTTAGCAGTGTGCAGAGAGCATTAGTGTGGAATCAAGGCCTGCAATTGTGGTATTTACTTTAGTCATATTGTCTTTCACCTCTGAGTTGATGAGGAGGTCATTTTGTCCTATAATAGATGCCCTCTAAAGTATGAGTTCAGAGGCAGAGACGATGGCTGAAATACTTTAGAAAAAACTGTAACTTTTTGTCAAATTTTTTTGTAGAGAGAGAGAAGTTTTGGGCGGCAAGGAAAACCTGATGCAACACATACATATATATAAACTACTAAAATCATGTCCTGAGTCAGGCATTCCCATGCTCAGTAGATATGTCAGAGTAATTTTCTCTTGTGAGATATAACAATGCTAGCCGTCGATAAGCACAAAGTGGATCCAGTGTCATAATAGATCATCCTGAAATAGTTGTCTCCAAAGAACAATATCCACAACTTGGGAGAGGAAACAAGCTGAATGATGTGAGCTTCTACCCAAAGGTCTTGATTTCTACTTCACCAAACAACATAGATCGGTACATGTGATAAGATGTGTTGACGTCAAACATGCATGAAATCATCTGATTACCAATCAATAATGGATACCATTAACAGATGCGAGGAAGGCCACCAATAATGGTGATGGTCTCGAAGATTCACAGTGCAAACTAGTGAGTGTGAAAAATTTCTTTGTCGTTGAACACTCATAGAATCGCTTAACTAGGAGCCAATAATGAAAACCCGTGATCAAGCACAAGGTAACCTGCCACTAATGTCTGCAAGCACAAAGGCACTAAATGTGTTTCTGGGTTATGTTCCTAGATAAAGTGTTGAATTCAATAGGAAGAAACCTATCGAAAGGTAGGCAATGATGTGTTCTACATCAGTCGACACAAAAGTAGACAAGAATGATTTTGTTTTTTGAGGAATCTTTTGAGAATTTGGGTCTAAACAATGGAGGGCGTGATGAAAGGATATTGTATGATCGGTTGATAGAGGAAAAAAATGGGGACCCTTGAACAATAGGAGGCACAACAACAGTTTTAACCAGACAACACTAGACTCATGAACAATACAGAGTGTTAAGATATAGAGATGTAATTACATCAGGGTATATAGGCTAAAACTCATAGGTTGGTAGGGTTCATATTGAGAGGCTATCAAAATTAAGGTTTATCTGAGGGAGTACCATGTTCAAGGGAACAATTGTTGCCAAACCATGCTTTCAAATACGGAATATAGTTGTATTGTCCACTTTCCCCATCTAATTTTTTAATGAGTCCAGACGGGTAAGCTCATCGATCTTTTCATGTTTAAAGAGTTTGAAAAGGATCGCAAAAAGAACGAATATTTGCTCTATCGTATTAGTTTAATGAGTCCAGATAGGCAAACTCATCGATTTTTTCATGTTTTAAGAGTTTGAAAAGTATAGTAAAAAGGATGACTCTATATCTTGTCTGTGTATTTAAAGAGTATATAATAGACAACTCGGTGGTCTTTTCATGTTTAGTGAGTATGAAAAGATTGTAAAGAGAGATTCCATGGTGGTCCCTTTGTCATATTTTTTAACCGGGTGTGACAAAAGGTTAATAGTATACCCGGATCGGTTACTTTTCTGTCTTTTAATCTATTGAACCCGGATAAAGAGAAACCTTTTTCCAATAGATGTCGACCTCATTTTGTTATGAGTACGAGGCGACAAACTAAACTTGTGTTTTGTCGTGAATTTTTAACGAGCCCAGTAACAAAAACTTGGGATCTTTTAGTTTTAATGAGCAAGAAAAGTACCTAAAAGAATGCTCAGGTCGTCTTTAGTAAATTTAACAAGCAGCAAGACGTAGCTCGAGATTTTTTCAGTTTAAAGAGTGAGAAAAAAGTGCCTAAAAAGAATGCTCCTTTGGTCTTTTTCAGTTTATGAGCTGGAAAAAGATCAAAAAAGAGTTGCTCGAAGCATCAGTACATGTATTTAACGAGCGGAATGATGAAAACTCAGAGATGTTTATTATTTTTTAAAGAACAATAAAATATCACAAAAAGTGCTCTAACCATCGTCGCAAATATTTAACGAGCTTAACGATGAAAACTCGGAGATGTTTATATTTTTTAAGGAGCAATAAAAGATCCCTAAAAGTGCTTTATTGATCACGGTATATGTTTAATGAGCCCCACAACAAAAAACTTGGAGATGTTTATATTTATTAAAGAGCAATAAAATATCTCCAAAAGTTCTCTATTGAGAATTGCATGCAACTTTTACTGTTCTTCATTCCTAAAAGTACTTTCATCAAAAGTGGTAAAAAGTATAAAAAAGCAGGAGTTCCTATTATCTGGGTTTATGCATGATAAAAAATCATGGGGAATGGACTACTTCCTCTTTAATGATTTTCAAAAAATAATGTCTCTCAAATTTATATAAGGAGATGCTTTAAGCTTTCACATGCATCATTTTCATTATTTTGAACTTTGTGAGAGCTTGTTGGAGCTAAAGAGGAGCAGGATTTCTGCAGACCATTGCACGAGATCTAGGCAACCATTCAATGTGCCATCAGTCCCAAGTGATAGCTAAAACCTTTCTCTATGCCTTACTAAACCTTTCTTAACAATTTTATCGTTGGAATTTTGCAGATCTGAGGTGCCCTAGAGCCTTATTTGCACACTAACGCCCTCCAGATGGCCAGTAAGGAGTGTTAAACACTCTGTACGAGCCACTGGAGGGTGTTAATCCTCTCCGTGTAGCATTGGGGGTAGCATTAGGGCTGTAGGGCGTAGTGAAAACCCTTGTGCATGGATTCCTTAAGTGATTTTGCCCCATTTTAACTGCTTTTAGGGTTATTTTGTGTAGGTTTCAGGCTGAAATGACTCACCTATGGAGAGAACGGGCCCATGATAATGAGGAATTGCTGATGCGAAACGATCCAACATGCATACTTGCATTGCACCATTGCGGTTTATTGAAGTATGCAAAGCTAGAGCTGATGAAAGGATAGGAGGATTTACTGAGATGGATCATACAATGTTGGAATGAACATGAGCAAGTGTTCAGGATTAGAGATTAGGAGTTGGCGATTGACCGGGATGACATTTGTTTTTTGACTGAATTGTCGTGCCCTGGGGCACAAGGAAACCTCACCAGTGGCAGGTTAGATCCATGATCTACTTTAGAGCTAGTACAGATCTACTGCATCCTTGAGAGTGGACTAGTCAGCAACAGATTTCCTATAGAGAGGATTCTATCTCGATCTATGAGGGCAGTTTTATGGTTAATTGTGTGGTTGGCAGGGTCAAAGAGTACCCACGTAGCGACAAAGGCCCAACAGTTGCTTGCGATTGATTGTGTCCAGCCACAGATGTTCAACTGGTGTGAAGCAGTGCTTCGCCAGTTGAAGGCAGAATTAACAGCATGCAAGACCCGTACCCAACACAGTTTTGGGTAAATTCCACGCATACCACCCCCACCCACACCACCACCACTTTAACCATCATCACCCATGACTTTGCCCATACCACCTCTGCTAGCACTGCGAAGCAGTATGGCCAGCGTGATAAAGATACCAATGTTCAAGGGAGTAGGGAATGAAGATCTGGACCAATTTTGGTTTGTGATAAAAGTTGTATGGGAAGCATGGGGTGTCACAGACCACAATATAAAGAAGGCAATGTTGCTTAGTGCTTTGTAGGATCATGCACTGACCTGGAACATTAAGCATTCCAATGAAAATCTGAATGCAAGGATACCAGATATCCAAGCTGCGCTAAACAAAGAATTTAGCACGCCAAAATCAGAGGCACAGTTCATCATTGCATTCAAGGAAATCACAATGCTACTATGTGAAACCCTGTGGGAGTTGGATTAAAGATTGAAGTGCACAATTTGTGGAGCGAAAATGACATTAATAGATGGGCAACACAATGAATGGATTGTAGCATCGTTAACACCACATCTACAGAACACATTGTTGCAACAAAGGCTAACAACTCAGGCTGAGGCTTTGGAGGTCGCCATGAGATTGCACGAGAAATGAACGTAGCACTAGCCCCTTGATTTCACCTCTGTGAGGGGGCGAAGAAGAGCTTGCAAAGGTTTCACCAAGAAGTGCGATCAATCTGATAAGGCAGAGAATTGCGCGCATACCACCCCCATCCACACCATCACCAGTTTCACCATCATCACCCATGACTTTTCCCATACCACCTCTGCTAGCACTGCAAAGCAGAATGGCCAGCGCGATAAAGCTACCAATGTTCAAGGGAGTAGGGAATGAAGATCTGGACCAATTTTGGTTCATGATAAAAGTTGTATGGGAAGCATGGGGTGTCACAGGCCACAATATAAAGAAGGCAATGTTGGTTAGCGCTTTGTAGGATCATGCACTGACCTGGAACATTAAGCATTCCAATGAAAATCTGAATGCAGGGATAGCGGACATCCAAGCTGCGCTAAACAAAGAATTTAGCACGCCAAAATTAGAGGCACAGTTCATCATTGCATTCAAGGAAATCACAATGCTACCATGTGAAACCCTGTGGGAGTTGGATTAAATATTGAAGTGCACAATTTGTGAAGCGAAAATGACATTAATAGATGGGCAACACAGCGAATGGATTGTAGCATCGTTAACACCATATCTACAGAATGCGTTGTTGCAACAAAGGCTAACAACTCAGGCTGAGGCTTTGGAGGTCGCCATGAGATTGCACGAGACTCCGATACAAGATCCTAACTTGGGAGTTCAGTAGATTCACGCGTTGTAAAAAAACTTGTGCCTTGAGATGCAAAGTTTGAAACAAGACAGGCCGACTCACCTAGAAGTGTGTGATGAGGTATGGTGGGTAAAATGCAAGGGTCAGGGGGATGACAAGGATCATTGCTCGGTGTTCACGAATCACCTTACGGGAGGAGGGACAGTGCCATTAAGACTGAAGGCACAAGAAGGACCAAGTATGGTGCTTGCATTATGGTTCACGATTTATCAGATAGGAGGAAAGCATGCTATAGATAACTGCCATCTATTACAGAAGTATACGCAGAATTCATAGTAGTCGTTCTGTAATTTTTGCAGGTCAGTAAGACATGATGAACACACCTGTAGAAGTTATGAACTGATGATGGATCGAACTCCTACCTGCAGAGTTCAGGTTGAAACATAGGCCCTCTATCAAAACACAGAAATGGCGTGCACCAAATTTCAGGGGTGTGAATGAGGCCGAGGTGGAGTGGGACCAGGAAGGGGTCATAGACAGTTGATATGTTACAATTGCAGAGGGACAGGACTTTATGCCCGTGATTCTACAAATCCATTATGGTCTTCATGCTTGTATTTTAGTTTGACCATGAGACAGAGGATTGTCCCACATTGATAGCGAGGTTGGGCGATAAAGCAACATTTCAGCCTCCCCCAACTCAGAACCTGCAAATGATGAGGTCTGAGGTGTAGGAGGCAGACTTTAATGTAAATATCATGATCCAAAATGGTATTACGATAGGGGATGACAAAAGCAAGTAGCCTGAAGAAATTACCTGGGTTCACAAGGCTCAAACGAAGGAACCCGAATTTGATTTGGAGCACACCAAGGAAACATTGATGGAAGCTAAGAGGAGATTTGCTAATTCCCCCACTAGGAAGTAGAGATAAACTGGAGCCAGAAATGGACAAATCGATAATCAATACATTCTTGGAAAGATGCATGAAGTTTTTGTGTGACAGCAAGGTTGTGAAAGGACTGCAATAACTCATAACTACATGCACTGGTACCGCGGCAGGAGAACTGCGTGTAGTCCGGAAGCGTGGGAAGAACACAAAACAAACAAGAAGGGAGGTGAGATTGACCGCGTATATTGGGGAATATGAGATGGACGAAGTGATTTTGGATCTAGGGTCAAACATGAACATCCTGCCCAAGCAGACATGGCAGCGCATGGGTAGGCCTGCGTTGCAATGGTCTCCTATCCAATTGCAGATGGTGAACAAGCAAAATATCCTACCTATGGGGAGATTACAGGGAATCACAGTAGATATCGAAGCAGCAAGTGTGCTAGAATATTTCGAAGTGATAGAGATTGTTGATGACAACAATCTCTACCCCACACTATTTGGAATAGATTGGGCCACTGACATGAATAAAGTGATAAGTCTAAATAAGTGCAAGATGATCTTTCAGAAAAAGTCTTTACGCATAGTGGTACATTTAGAACCTATAGAAGGATCGTGCTATATGGAGCCAGTGCATGACTACAATAGTGATGATGACTTAACTGCATCTACAAAATAACTGTGCGGGAGAAAGACTAGGTAAATCCAACTACAAATGGCTGAATCTCATGGGAGCGCAAAAGCTCCTGCACATCAGATTCCGACAAGGAGATAGAACGCTAGTAGAACCAGTTACACGAGGTAACTATGCTCAACTGTAATGATGACAAGGTTGATGCATTGCATAGCGACAAAGGTAAGATATTTTCCTACGTATGATGGGTTAAGGGAGGTGGATGACTTCCTGACAAAATTTGAAAGAGCCGTACCAAACAATAGCGTTTCGATGCTCTAAAATGGGTACTATGTGCTACGCCTGCAAGATGCTGGGATACAAACTAAAGAAGTTTAGAGGATTGACACGAATGCAACAAGATGATGTGAATGTGGTTTGTGAAGCCTCTGATGCAAGTAACATATAAAATTGTTGAACGAACTGACCTGCACACCCACCTATCCAGGTGGATACATGCACATGGTGCGAAACCTATAAAAATGCACACCGTCCTCGTGGTATGGAACACGATCAGCAAGCAGATGCGCGTAAGGAAATGACACAAACAACCCCTCTAGTTGGGACCATGAAGAATGGAAAGACCAAGTGCGCAGAAGAATATCCACATAGAATCTTTTAACAAATTATGCAAAGCGTTGAACAAGGTCCACGATGTGAATTGGACTGACTGGGACCTCCGCATACTAGCTGTTCTCTGGGCTTATAGGACCGCATGCAAAAACCTGACCGCGCGGACACTGCCAAGCCTAAAGTGTGAAAAAACTGTAGTAAGCCCTATAGTACTTGGAGAGCTTAGACCACGCATGATAGCATTGGTAGATATGACAATTCACGAACCCTTGGAAGCAAAAATAAAATAGGGAAGTTTTTACCTCCAAGAAATGGAAGAAGAAAGGGTATGATTAAGGAAGAAAAGCACTCTGATGGATGGGAAACTTAAGAAGCTAGAGGACAATATAAAGGAAGATTTTCTCAGAAAAAATATTAGGGTGTGTTGATGCCTCGAAAATCGCTGCAACAACATTGGGGAAACCACCCGGTCCGGACCTTAGTACAACTCCTTTTCCGTTTGGGATAGTGGCTCCTACTGGGGGTAATGGGACCAGTTTCCCAGAGATAGATAAATGGGATGAGTGAATATTGTGTAGATAACACTAGTGATAGGCGGAAGGCTGAAACTATTGACAGAAATATAAGTAAATAAAACTATCTCGGGAATCTATTGAGCTCTAAAGCGTAGCTTTTGATGCTCTATATCCAAAAGACAAACATATAGATGACTGTATCTTTACGACATAGATATTGAATCATTTGAGATTACTGTGCTTAAGTAGTTAAGCGCAGCGATTAAAGCGAAATTACTACACTTTATACATTCATATCATTATCATATACATGATTTAAAAGTAAAGGCACATCATATAAACACCCAATAGTGGAATGAATAAGATTTGTTGTTATTGTGCATGCATACAATCAACGATAGCAAGAATAATTACATAACAATTCACATACATAGAACAACTTCAGACAAAGATAGAAATACCATTTGAGCTGATTGCCACTCCCAGATATGAATCGCTATGTGTAGTTCTTCCCTTAACGCATAAACATTCCTCAATCAAAGACAATAGTGCACAATTGTATTAAAGAAATTTCTTCAATAAAGTAAGAATGACTGGTCGAGTTTCATAAAAGAATAAAGGCTGAAGCACAATAGTGCAAACTTCAGTCTGTGAAGTCTATTACAAAATTTTACGACCCTTTCTAAAGACATGAAAGGGTCTATAAATACAACACTAATCTAAATAACTATAAAACAGAAATGCTACTTAAGCTGATATCAATAACTTTTGTTGCTATTTCGGCCGACAATATCAGGAGCTGGAGGATGATTCATTGAGTCGGCTGCTTTCCTTTGAATCGGAGCTGATTAATGGAAAGCATCGGCTCAATTTCCAAGGGTTTGTTGAGGCGCGAACTGAGCTGTGCAGCATAGGTGGCGTCTTGGATGTCGGGGATCATACACTGGATGGCATCTGTTAAACACTTGAGGGCGGCTCTTTGCTCATGAGGCTTAACTAGGAAGTGCCAATATGTTTCCATGTTTAAACTATTTACTCCGGTGATTAATCTTCCTCTGCCTTCTAACTCTGGATAACAAGTTTGCTCCAATGCATTTGTTGTAGTAATATTTCCAAGTGTGCACTGGGAAATCATGTTTTCTAGGTAGAGAGTGTCATTAACTAGACCAACTAAATTACTAGAAGTTAATCTACATCTTGAAGCTGCCCTCTCTGCCTTTAACACCTGTGTGTGCCATTCCGTGAAAAGAATATCTTTATGAACCTCAAGTATCCTAGGCAAATTAGAGGGTTTTCCTGACTTCGAATCTTGCCATTCTAAATATGCAGTAATAGCCTCATCGGCTTGATTCAAGTCATCCCTAGCTTTCTCCACCTGCTCATTTATGGATGTAGTTAATTCGCAGAGTGGCTCCGCTTGAGAGATTTGTTGACACAAGAGTTTAATTTGCGATATTAGCACATTGTTTATCAACATTGCCTCTTTCTGAACTCTGTTATCTGTGAATCTCCTTTAATCTTCTCTAGTTGCGCTATTATTTGAGCGATATGCTCATCCTTGGTTTTCACCAATTGCTCATTCGCTGCTTTCAACTTTTCCAAGGCCTCCGTTAATTCGTTTTGTTTCTGGATCGCTGCCTGATCAATCCTCTGTTTTTCTGCTTCAAATTGTTGAGTCAATTGATTATTTATTTGCTGTTGCATCAATAATTGCTCGTCTGCCTGCGCTGTCCTCTGTTGTTGTGCCACTAACTGCTCCTCCGCTTGCATTACCTTATGTTTTATCTCGGCTAATTCTGTCTATAACGTGGAGATTTCCTGGTCTTTAGTCTTTAATAAAAGACTTACCTCCGATGCTTTGTCGATGGTTGCAGCTGAGTAAGCTCCAGCATACTGTGACAATTTGGTTAGATCATCGGAGGGATCCACTTTCTCCTTCTAAACTACATTGCCTGTGACCGTTTGTTCTGGGAAGATAGAAGGTTGATCAAGCCTTCGTCTCTTCCTCGATCGTTTGACCACTGCTCTGTGTCTTGGGCTGTAGAAGACATCCAATGGCGGAATATCTTATATTTGCAACATGATTTGGTCGCTAGGACCTTTCGGAATTATTTCAATATCTTTAGATTTAGGTGGGCCGCTGGTTCCACTCAGAACCTGAGATGAGGTATCATCCTGCATATTGTTGGTTTTAGGAGTATCGGTGCTTTTTGATTCTTTCCCTCCACTGATAATGGTGCTGAATTGTTGCCATTGCTTTTGCAATTCAGAGTCTGTGATAGTACCCGTGTTGGTATCGGTGGTGGTATGTTTAGATTGAGACTCCTTCAACAATTGTTCTTGTTTTTCCTTTTGTTGCTCCTCCTGTTCCTTCCGCTGTTTCTCCTCCTGTTCTTTCTTTTGCCGTTTATCCTCCTGCTCTTTCCTTAATCGTTCTTCCTGTTCTTTCTTCAGCTTCTCCTCTTGGTCTTTCCTCTGTTGTTCCTCCTGCTCGCTATTCTGATCTTTCTTTGTAGCAGGGGATTCCTTCGTCTGTTGCTGACCAGGCTCGCTTGATGATGTCGCTGGGGTTAGCGCTAATAAATCCAGAGGCAGAGTTTGCAACCTATGCTCTCTGAGTTTATTAAACTCAGATAACCCTTCATCATTGTATCTTATCTTGGCGAGCTCTTTGGCTTGACCTATTGATTCAGCTGAAGAGAACACATCGTCGAAGATATCTTCTTCATGATCAAATGTTGCCAATTTGGCATGTTCCAAGGCGGCATAGGCAGTTCGCTTTGGGTCAAATGCTCTATTCGGGATGGTAGCCAGAGTTAAAGCTTGAATATTTGTGGCTTCTTTCACCGCATGTTTGAGATCATGGTGGGTAAAGACACCACATCTGAAGGGAAAAGTAGGCCAGCCTCTTTTCTTCTCCTTTTTGAGAGTCAATGTAGTACTCTCAGTTGTGATCTGGTATGCAATTTCCCTTGCCAGTAATTTATCAGGAACATATAAGTGGAGGACATGAGGATTGGCTTGGCTGCCAAAGACTCTAATATAAGTAAAATGTTCTTCTCCAAACCAGTTAGCCACTGCTGGCAAATCAAAGGAGGCTAGGTAGGAGATCCTTGAAATGGGTTTATCAAAAATTGAGTAATAAACGGGAACCATGAAACCATTACAAATCTGATACAAGTGGTTTTTATAGGATGACTTCCACATCTTGCGATGATAAATATGAATGGGCGAGGGGTCCTGTGTAGTCCACCTCCAGCCAAGAATGGGGAATTCGGAATTGAAGCATAAAGTATCTAGGATATATGCGCTATAGTAGAACGGGGGAATTTTCCTTTCAGTGACTCTAGTTTTGTTCCTAAAGTCACTAACAACTACTGCTAACTTATCCGAAAGGATAGTAGCCCAATCCATAATCGTGCTGTTCACTGCCGCCTCCATAAGAGGAACCATTTCAATGGTAAACATGGCAGAGTCGTGTAAACCCCACAATCTACACATCATTATACCCGCATAGCAATAAGGAGAAGCCAAAGAATCGACCGAGTACTTACAGGAGGATTCGTGCTTGTGTTTATTTGGGTTTTGCCTCCAGTCCTTGATAGGTTCGGACTCAATCTCATTCTCGCTCGCAAACTTCTCCAAGAAGGCGCTGTTGTATATCTTCTCCGGCTTCAGCAAATGATACATTTGCCTTAGGTCTTCTGGCTTGAACGATCCAAAAATCCTTCTGTCCCTTGTGCTAAAAGTTCTGTCCATGATGGGGATTTCTTCAATCGCCCATTGCACAACGTCTGTATATGGGAGTATTTTCTCCGTGGCTGCTATCCTATGGAGGAAAGAATCAGCCAAATCGTTTAGAGTGCAGTCAGACTTCTTGAATGAATCATCGGTAGCTTCTTCTACCGTCTGCACTGGTTTTTCTGCTTCAATTAAATCATAAGTGCCCTGCCAAGTCACTCTGGTGAGGCCTGTGCATGTTGTATCAGAGATTAAGCCCTTCTTGTTGTTTGCAGCGGCTTGTCCAGTGACTGGTGGATTGGAAACGCCTGCGGTCTTTTTAGATTTCTTACCCATCATACCCGAACTGCTGTCTGAGACTAAATTCTGCACAGAGAGGCAATTTGGCGTAACACAGAGAGATAGAAATACAACTCGCAATTGATAGCAAATGAATAGATACGCACTAATATATTCGGCTTTCAAAACAGGCGCGGAGACAATCTATGGAGAGATCTTAAGACATGAATATATTAAATGGCCGTATAGCACCTGCCACCTTATAAATGCCCATTATATCAATATTTGGTCGAGAGATCTCTTTAAGCATGCAATGGACGTATTGGCGGCCGAGCGGGAGTGATTATGTCTTAAATAACAGTAAATTGAGCTTTCCAATCACTTTAACGACTTTCTATTGAAAACCGTGCCTTGTCGCATCGCATCGGGGATTATAATAAGTGGGTCTTAACAATTGCACCGAGTATCGCCGATCGCCGAATGCGATATCGCATCGGCGAAAGGCTCATGTGTATCAAGACTCAACCGAAGGGACTCGCCGATCGCCGATCGCCGATAGCGATATTGCATCGGCGAAAGGCATGTGTGCAATGTGAATGAAACAAAGGGGACCCGCCGATTGCCGATCATCGATAGCTTATCGCATCGGGGTATTGATATGGGGTGCTTTTAATAACGCATGGGGTATCGCCGATATGCCGATCGACGAATACTATATCGCATCGGCGGAAAGCCTTATGCCATTCTTTTGTGTCCTTCATGTCATTGCGATATGCGATCTTGCGATCGCTTTATCGCAATGACCGAATATTTGCTTTATTTCTTTTTTAAATGGATATTGCTTTTAAAAGGGTTTTTTATAAAGCGCTCCTTTGATTATCGGACTTTTGTTAAGTAAAAGTTTTGATATCAATTTTATTTTA
>APFE031254926.1:105943-143669 GCA_000404065.3 Pinus taeda | reverse complement strand
GACCCTCAGGACGCATTACATCATGACTTTTACAATTTACATCTTAAGGGAGAAAAACCCCTTTAACATAGACCCTCACAAATCACCCAGTTCTGCGACACAACTATAATCTAGCAGGCTAACACTAGGATTTTCCTAAAGTTCTAATAACAAAATGCATCCCGGCTTTGGGGTCAGGTTTGAAGGAAAACTCTGCCGATCCGTGGATCGGTGAGACGAGAAACCTTCCGGGACATAGATTATCATTAGAAAGTTAGGTCCACCTAGGCAATTTACATACATGACTCTGACCTGCTAAGATTATTTACATTTCATATATGCAGACTGGGTTTACAATTGGATTGATCAAGCTGCTGATGACTATAGGATGGCACGGACACGCTGATCAGGTGTTGCTCCTTCATCACAAAAAAAAGGGGGTGTACTGCATGGGTAGTTGACCGGCAGAGGTCAACAGGGCACAGAGGACGCAAAGGAGCAACGTCGTGGTAGCATCATTGTTGACACATAGGGAGATTCACTTCTCAGATCCCTCATGGGGATTTGGAGTGAAGATCTATTCATCGGCGAGTATAGTGATGCGATGGTGGAGGTGATGATACTAATCAGGTGTGGGCTGACACATAGAGACACAGCTCTAGGCCATCACATCCAAGGATGTGTGCGAGCATCTACTATTGAGCAGTGGACTACAAGTGGACATTGAGATGCATGGTGGTGTATCGTAGTGTGTTGGATCGCATTGTGGAGTAGGAATGCCTTACATCACATTGAGTGCACACAGCGAGTGATTGGTGCCTTGACGCAAACAGGATGCAGGGCGGTACAAGATGGTATAGCCTTAGTTGGGGGTATACAATGGTGTACAGGGACAGGTTGCGGCTTACAATGGCAGGACAAAGAGTACAGCAATACTTGGTGGTATGCGGTGACACATTATGCAGCGCAACGAACTCTTGAAGCGTTGCCCCCAAGGAGACTTATGGGTTGGGGCATTGGGTGTACCATTAAATGCAACTCACCTAGGATCGATGAGGGCATTGTTGAGCATCTAGGGACATCGTGTTTAGCGGAGACAGGGCTTCGAGGGAGTCATCAGCAGATCTGAGGCGAAGAGAGTGTCGTCCATAGGATCACTCTTGAGCACTCCGGCAGATTTTTGATCATACCATTTGGGACATACCCGCCCATCATCCTCCAATTTTGCTTACAGTCACAGAGTGTTTGGTTGTTTCCCCTTGACACTCTCCATTCATGCAGCAGGGCATCAGAGGCTCACCCTAGACAATTGGATGAGACACTGCGTGACATGAACCGGGAGGAGACTCTCCAGTTGAGACCCTTGCTAGGTGCACGAGTTGTCGGATATAGGCTTAGGGATGGTGTGGTTGATAGCCGAGGTAGCATATGTTCTACCCCTAAGCTCACACTTGAAGGACGGTGGATGGTAGACTTCGTCTTCAGGAGGGTATCTAGACTCCGAACAGTGTCCAGGTGTATCGTTAGGGGTTGGGATAGCAAATTTCTCTGCATGGTCTGGCAGGAACAGGGCAGATTCACATGCATGGGACATACTCTTGATACTTGGGGTCCACCCAAGGGATACATACATGGGTTAGAGATGAGGGCTAGATGGGTTCTAGCAAATAGCAGCATAACACAGCAACACCCTATGAGGAGAGGAAGTTATGAGCTCCCTGTATGTTTGGGGGATCCAAGGACTCGGTTGACGAGTGGATCACTCCCCTTTGTGATGAGCAAGGTCATGGCAGAGGGTTATCCAGTTCACTTTGGGTTTGACACATGGGGGATAACTGAGACCTCCACGGCATGGTGAGGCAGACTTATCTTGTTATGGCTCACGGTCGAGATTGGCAGTGGAGCAGTAGATATTGACATCATGGGGATGCCCGAGCAGGATGAGCTTAGCTGTCACAGATCTTTTGCCACTAGGCCTCATGAGAGGAGGATAAAGTCCGCACACAGTGGGGAGTATGTCATAATCAAAGTAGCGCAACTTCAGCATGATGGCACCACTCTGAGATTAGCAAGGGACTTGATCATCACTGCTCTTCACAGCTCAGTAACCTTTAGGGATGAGCTGACTACTATAGGGGCAGATCATGCAGATCTTCCATTGGGCTTTAGCGAGTCACCAAAGGCGTGGGGGACATCATTAGCATGGCAGGAGGGCCAGCAGGAAGATATTAGGAGAAGTTCACCTGAGTGACACGCTATCTTTGTAGGGATTGGGTGGTATCTTCGAGAGTATACTCCTAGAGTGCATTGGATGGCCTACGTGGTAGGACAACTTTACGAGGAGTTGGGCATGGTGCCACATTATCATGATCCCCTACTCATTGATGGTATACAGGGGACTTATGGTACTTATACCGGGCAGGATAATGAGTGGAGCGAGGGGAGATTCTGGTCGAACAGGATAGATTGGGATCCTAGTATTGAGGGATTCTTTCATGTCAAGATAGTGCAGAAACCTGGGATGACTCAGTGGCACGTTTGGGACCCCAGTATTACTGATGGTGATAGGGGTGATCAACAGACAGAGGAAGCATTGGTTCAGGCATTGCTTGAGGACAAGCAATTTTTGTCGGGGAGAACTGTAATATCCCCAATTTTGATTTTCAACATTAGAGACGAGTTTGGGGAGAGGACGCAATTCCGGCACTAGGATTTAGGAGGAAAAGAGAATTTGTGGCTCTAGTGGAAAGCAGGGACCACAAGGAAGCGAAATTCGACCTGAGGAGGGAGCTGACACTATTGCAAGAGAGAGGAAAGAGAAGGGAGTGCGAATAAGGAGAGAGAGAGAGTGGGTACCACAAGGAGAGAAGGAGCCACGAATTATAAATAGAGCAAGAGGCACTCATTTTGTTCATTCATTCATCTATTCAGGAACTTGTCTTTGACATTGTACGCTTGAGCGGAAGCCAAGTCTGCAAGTGTTGTTTAACACACGAGTGTCTTCAAGCGGTGATCTCAACCTTTACTTCGGTGGACTTCGAGTGCCAGCACAAGGAGGGAGTTCCATCATTTTCCGATTGTTCCAGCAGTGGGAGTGAGAGTTTGTGTGGAGGAGACACTAGCAGCAGTGCAGGGACTGCGCAGTGCTTGGAGGAGACACTCTTGGGAGTTGAGGAGTGAAGGGATTTTGGGCCTAAAACTTGAGTTGGAGTCCAGGGAAGTGTTTTAGGGCCTTGTCCAGCATTTTGACAGAGCAGCAAACGTGGCATTGGCTACAAGTTACATCCTCTACTTGTGGAGGAGGGCCAAGCATTTGGGATCAATTTTGAAGCGTCAAAAATAGGACATTCCCTTTTTGGGTTTTTCTAGGTTTTTGACAAGGACCTTAGCAATAATTTGCAGAACTTTTTGGGCAGATTTAAGGGGTCAAACAGGGGTCCCAATTCAGCCAACAGCCAAAGGAGCTAGGGGAAATTTGGGCCAAATTTTGAGGTCAACATTTGGCCAATTCCTTCGTGGGTTTTTGTGGGTTATCAGTGGATAGGTTAGGGTTAATTTCCCAAAATTTTCTGAGCACTGGAGGAGGCCCTAGCGACTATTATTTGCAGCCAGCAATGTAGTTTAACTTTTCACTAGGACAGTGCCGAGTTTGTTGGGGACAGCTATATTGCATGTTAGAGCAGCTAATTTCATCACCTAGATATTGTTAGCTTGCCTTGAGCAAGCCCAGGTGCATACTTCGTGATTTTATCTTAATACTCAGCAATTATATTAATAAAATGGCTCAGCACAATGCAGAATATGAAGATGTTTGGTTGTTTGATGTGTTGTAAATTTGTGTATATGTTTTTACTATGTTTTCTTTGTTTATCATTGTAAATTTCCAGTAGGAATATTACACAATTTAACTTGAATAGATGTAGGGTTTTGGTCTTCTACCCCTTGATGATGATCCCAATATTTCTTTGTAAACTTCTTTGATCTAGGGTTATGATGCTTCTATTGACTTCAAGATGATCTTCGCTTTGATGCCTTCCTTGAGATTTGATCTTTGAGTGTCCCTTGATAAGATGCCCTTCATTGACTTAGTCACCTTTGCTCTGATACCATGCTGAGAAATCTAGGGCATAGAGATTAAGTGATTTCTCTTCTATTAGTAACTGCTTGTGAGTGCTTTTTACTTCTTTAGATTAGGATCTTCTTTTACTTAGGTTATTAGCATTCTTCTTCATCAAACAACTACCAATGCATAAACCATAAAGAGACAAGAGACAAAGAATATAGGCGATCAGCCAGGGTCAAAACCTCTCACTCTTTGAGAGGAAAACCTAAACAAATTCTCTTATAGAGATTCCAATTGACTAATACCAAGACCAATACCCTTGATCTATCTGCCACTCCAAGACCAAGACACAAGATCCTTAGTCAACGATAGTCAACCTTCTGCTCCTTCGTCCTTCTTGACTTCTTTTTCAACCTTGGCTTTCTTCTTATTTAGACCTTCGACCTTCTTCCACTTCGACTCGTTAGGAGGACTGCACTTCTCCTTGTCTTCCACTGCTACAACAGACTTCTCCTGTACTCGGCCTTCACTGTTGCAATAGACTTCTCCTCTCTTCGGCCTTCACTGCTGCAACAGACTTCTCCTCTCCTCGACCTTCACTGCTGCAATAGACTTATTTCTGTCCTTTACTGTTGTAACAGATTTCTAGCACATATAGGGATTTTCTGCCCTTAAAACAGTCCCATAAAGTACCCTAAGAACCTCGGTCTTCTTCTTCTTTACTTCGTAGGTTGGGAGGCTTCTCCTTTTACCCTTTTCGCACTTCTATTTCAAATCACTGTTTGTTGGGCATGGGATCTCCTCAACATGTTTTGGGGCTCAAAGCCCAAGTTTTGGTCAATTGTATTGTAAGACTCCGCGAATTGCGAGCGCGGAGAGCAAAGTCTAGGAGGAGTCATAGGGTTGTTCGCCCTAGAATATTGTAATTTAATGTAAAGTTGTGTCGGCCTACACATGGTCCGCAGACCATGGGATTGTATAAATAGAGCGAGGCTCTAGGTTGTAAAGAAGAAAATGAGGAATAGAATAGCGTAGGCATGGTTCAAGGTTAAAAGTGGAACCTAAAGTGTACTGGGTCATAGTAGTAGCAAGAGGCTCTGCAGCTAAGTGCGCAGAGGCCTAGTAGAGTCTGCAACTAAGTGCGTGGACCCCTGCAGCTGAGTGTGCAGGGCGGAGTCGGGTCTGTACTTGGGATTGAAAGTTAATAAAGAGAAGTTTACTCAGTGCATCTGTTCTTGAATCTATATCTTGATGTTATGCATTACTTTTACTCTATTTAATTAGTGTGCACACTAGATAAATACTTGTATGAATGTTTTCATATGAAAATAATCTAAGTAATTAGCTAACAGAGCCTAATTAAGGAAGACTTGAGTAAATAACACGGTTCACGCTGTGGCTAGAACTGCGAAAGACAATATCGCAGGGCGCGGGGTGCCCGCCAGTGCGCGTAGCGCAGGAAGTGAGATGGTTGGACCGCGTACTAAGCACCTCATATTAGACATCCCCGGGGTGCGAAAACCTGGTTCTACAACCCTCCCATACTACTTCAGGTGAGACCTCAGTCCATGCTCCGCGGACTGTTGCCGAAAGGGCCAGCAGTACCGGGATTTACTTGGCTAAATCACTTCTGAACCTGGGTCAAGCCCCACTAAGCCAACAAATGGTTCTGTTGTCGAGACCGGGATCTGCATAAGGGATGTCTGATATCATGCCACTGGAACCCAACAAAGAAGGAAATTGAAGAGTGGTGAGACAAGAAGATTAACGAGTTCACGACACAAGAAAACAGAACTCCGCAAGTATCTAAAGAAAAGTGGTTGGAGTGCTACGTGTATACGGAAATCCACAAGATTTTCTTTGCATCCTTTCCTTCTGAGCTATATGAGTGGATTGTGAAGTTAGCCGACAGCCAGGGAAGGTGTAGGCTCCGCAAACCAATAGTGTGGACTCCGAAATTAGTGCGCAGACTAGAAGCATCAGAAGATAAGATCGCGCGGGCTGTGGACCATTGGTTCAACGAGATAATAGGGGGATTTATCACTGAATTTGCGGTAGACACGACCATGAGCTACAGCAAGGCCGAATGACGCTTTCTCAAAGGACCGCGATGTAAGTATATTAAATCTTTGAATACTTGGATTAAGATGCTACTGTGTGAAAAAAGGGTCATGCAAATACATTAATGTTTGGGACTACGCAGAGAGGAAAGATCTACAAAAGTAGAGAAGAATTAGAAAACAGTGCCTTAATTTCACCCTCGCGAGAGAGCGAGGAAGAGCTCACGAAGGTCTCTCCAAGAAGCGCGTTCAATTTGATAAGGCAGCGCATTCCGCGATTACCACTTCCACCCAAACCACCACCCACTTCACCTCCCTCACCTCCATCACCACCCACTCCACCTCCACCACCTCCACAGTTCAGCACGGCGAGCGCAATCAAACTACCAGTATTCAGAGGAGTAGGGCATGAAGATCCGGACCAATTTTGGTTCGTGGTAAGAGCAGTATGGGAAGCACAAGGTGTCAAAGATGACAATATTAAGAAGGCCACATTGGTGAGCGCGCTACAGGATCGCGCATTAACATGGTATATCAGGCACTCCAACAACCACCCAAACGCAAGGATAGCAGAAATCCAGAATGTGCTGAACAGGGAATTTTGCAGGCCAAAATCAGAAACACAATCAATTGTTGGGTTTAAAGAGATCGCGATGCTCCCGGGTAAGACCCCTTGGGATCTGGATCAACGGCTGAAGAGTATGATCCGCAAAGCCAATATGACGTTGACAGATGGACAGCATCACACATGGTTTGTAGCATCTCTGACACCACACTTAAGGACAGCGCTGTTGCAGCAGAAACTTTCTACCCATGCCAAAGCTTTGGAAATGGCAATGAAATTACATGAGACCCCGATACAAGACCCTGGGGTGGGAGTTCAACAAATCCACATGCAACTACAGAATTTGTGTTTGGAAATGCAAAGTTTGAAGCATGATAGGGCACCGCGACCAGAGGCACGCGAGGAAGTATGGTGCATAAAATGCAAGGGCCAGGGCCATGACAAGGATCATTGTCCAGTATTCGCGAACTACTTGGCAGGAAGAGGGCCAATGCCGTTGAGACCGGAGGCACAGGCAAGGCTGAGTGCAGCACCTGCTTTATGGTGCGCGATTTGTCAGATAGGAGGGAAACACACGACGGATAATTGTCATTTGTTGCATAAGTATACACAGACACCCCAGCAATTATTTTGTAATTTCTGCAAGTCAGTAGGCCACGATGAGCGCACTTGCCGTAGTTATGAGCTAATGATGGATCGGACCCCTGCCTATAGGATGCAGACCGAAATGCGAGCCCTCGATCCAGATGCGGGGATGGCACGCACGGGATTTCAGGGGTGAGGTTGAGGATGCGATGGAATGGGACTAGGAAGGGGCCACGGACAATTAATTTGTCACAATTGCGGAGGACCAGGGCACTATGCCCGCGATTGTACCAACCCGACGAGGATATCTTGTTCGTATTGTGCTCAGTTCGATCATGAAAAGATACACTATCCTACGTTGATCACAAGGATGCACGAAAAAGGGGTATTCTAGCCTCCTCTGACTCAAAATATACAAATGATGAGGTCTGAGCCGCACGAAGAGGCCCAACGGTAAACATGATGCTCAAGAGCGGTACAGCCACAAGAGAGGATACAGGGAAGCAGCCAGAGAAAAGTACGTGCGTTCGCAAGGCTCCTGCAAAGGAACCAGAGTTTGACTTAGAACGTGCAAAGGAGACATTTATGGAAGCTAAGAAGAGCTTCATGGAGGCCTCCACTTCAGGAAGTGAGGATCAACCAGAGCCAAGAATGGATCCTTTAATGCTCACTACCTTTCTGGAGACATGCATGAAACTGTTGCATGACAACAAGACAATTAAAGGACTACAGGAGCCGATCACCAGGTGCGCGGGGTCAGGAGAATCGCGCGTAATCAAAAAATTGGGGAAGCATGCATTGCGCACTGGAAGGGAAATGAGGTTGACTACACAGATTGATGAGTATGAAATGGATCAGGTAATTCTAGATCTGGGTTCGGACGCGAATGTATTACTGAAATAGACATGGGAACACATGTGCAGGCCTATGTTACAATGGTCCCCTATTCAATTACGAATGGTGAACCAACAAAAGATTTTGCCCATGGGAAGGTTGCAAGGGGTAACAGTTGATATTGAAGGCGAGAGCGCGCAGGCAGATTTTGAAGTAATAGAGATTGTCGATGACAGCAATGCCTACCCCGCGCTATTAGGAATAGAGTGGGCCACCGATATGAATGAAGTCATCAACCTAAAGAAGCGCAAGATGATCTTTGAGAAAAAGTCATTACCCGTAGTAGTCCCACTGGACCCAGCCGAAGGAGCACGCTACACTGAACCAGTGCGCGACAATGAGAGTTACAATGATCTTGATTGTATTTACAAGATAACTATGGGCGACCAAGATTGGGTGAATCCGACTATAAATGGGAGGATCTCGTGGGAGCGCAAAAGCTCCTGCACTTCGGATTCAGACAAAGTAGCCCGATGGCAGAATCGGTTGCACGAAGTGACAATGCTGAATTGCAACATGATGGTTAGATCACTGCGTTGTGTGACAACAAAGGCAAGAGAACTACCGACATATGATGGATTGACAGCGGTGGATGAATTCCTGACCAAATTTGAAAGCGCAGTACCGGAACAACAGCAGTTCGATGCATTGAAGTGGGCACTGTGTGCAACACCTGCACAATGGTGAGGTACACATCAAGGAAATTTTGAGGACTCGCACGGATGTAAAAGGATGATGCATCAATGTTTTGGAAGCCACCAGATTCAAACAAGGGTCGGTCAGCAAGGATGAAGCAACTTGCGCACCCACCTGTCTCGATGGGTACAGACATGTGCTAGACAGCGCACGCAAGCACACCCCAAACTCAGGATCGAAAATCAAAACAAGACGTAGCAACAGGAAAGGCGATGCGCACCACAAACGTTCCATGTGGAAGCATACAATAAGGTATGTTGAGTTCTGAATCGGGTTCACCAGGCGAGAAGAGCTAATTGGGACCTGTGTGTGCCAGCGGTTCGATGGGCCTATAGAGCCATGTGCGAAAACCTGAGCACGGAGATGATTCCAAAGCTAGGGAGCAGAGTCGAGACCATAGTGTTGGAGGAAGGGAATCCTCACGCAATAGCTCCCACAGTTGGGACAATACGTGAGGACCAAGAAAAAGGAATTATGCAGCTACGCCAGGGCGAACAAATGTAGATTCAGGGAGCCATTCGACGAGGGGACCTTAAGCTTCGCGACCTCGAAGAAGATCGAGTATGCCTGAGGAAGAAAAGCATGTTAATGGACGCAGAAATCAAAAAACTGGAAATTGAAATCGCGCAAGCATGTCTCATCGATAAACTAAGAGCGACAAGGCAAGATACGGACAGCCATACTGCTGCATCAGAAGATTGTAGCCGAGAATTTGTGATTCTGCTACCATGGCTCTGACCGCACCTTACCAAACAAAGCAACCAAGAGAGCACACCGCATAAGGAAGAATGCATGGCGCTGACTGTCGTGAGGATAATTGAGGAGTGCCCGCGGACTGGGCTGGAAGGTGAATTGAAGTCTCGCACAGGTGGTGCGATCACCTGACTAGTCGTAGGGAGCATAGTCTCAACGCTCCAAGCAATTGAAAGAAAGCGCAGGACTATAAAAGAGTTTGTGAGGGAACTACACGATAAGGAGGTTGCGCGCAGGATCAACATGTAAGAAGGGTCACACCCGTGCAGAGGGGGCTGCGCTGCCACGCAGGTGCGCTGGGAAGTGACCGTTGGTGTCATTGTTCTTGACAAGATGACCAATTTAAGACAAAGAGGAGCGGGCGGCGGGCAATTGAGACACGAATTAAGAGCTAGATTTGGGACGATCTGTCGCCAAGAAGGCATTAATGACTCAAAAGTGGGGGGAATGGTCGAATTCAAATTCAAAAGATGCTATAAAACCCCCAGGGCCAACCACAAGCCAACACTTGGTTGTTTGAATTTTGAGCAGTTACAGAGCATTGAGCACCGAGCACTCTTACCACCTTTGAGTACGTGACAAAGCATATCCCGTGTAAACACAATGACTGCTACTAGACCAAGAGTGCGATTCGCTGAAGATACCGCTGGTGAGCCCGCGGAGCCCCATATTGTCCATGAGGAGCCCAGAGATGCGGCGGTTGTGCCAGAAGTTCCAAAATCACCACGGACTCTTGGGTGAAACATCCAACCTGCCTTTACATGTTTCTACGTTGAATATATACTAGAAAAAAATCAGAAGTGCCCCTGAAAATCTGATCACACTAGAAAAAAGCTCAAAATAGAGACTGACAACTACCTCTGCTCAAATCTGTGTCAAGATAGACAGAACAAAAGAACTACTGGAGGAAATTCTCCTAGAATTCCCCAGAACAATTAGAAGCAAATGCTAGGTTGTAAAAATATTGGCCATCAGATGATGGATATGCCATGATCATGGCCACTTTGCAGAAGCTTTTCCAGTAAAGGGAGGTAGTCTTAAACTTTAAAATCAAGAAGCTAAGGGCTTCGAGATGAAAAGCTTTTACTTGGCGATGAATGATCCAGTACATCCAACTATCAGGAGAGTTTAGTCTTGATGAGAATGGCATTTCAGGATAAACTCAGTTTAAATTTTGACTTTTTGGACTGTTATAGTGAAATCTTGAACCCTAATGCAAAGCCTCACTATATGATCAAGACAATGAGTAACATGGGAGAGTTACCATTGTCATCTTCACAACGACTCCCCCCATTTCAGTAATAGATATGATCCAATACAAGGGAGACTTCCCTAGTAAATATTAGGGATCAATTGCCTAGCCAAACGAAGTCAATAGCAACCTAAGGCTTCTACTTCTTATGCCACCAATTAAGAGGATCAAATAATTTGAGTTTATGGTGGATTTTGAAGGTAATTTCCAGATTTGAGTTCAAAGGGTCCTATGGCTCTTTTAGTCTATGAGGACTATGTCAAACTACAGGTTATTAAGGTAACCGAGGTCACAGTAGTTGGATTACTTAGGTTTTTCCACGCAACAAGTTTAATACGTTAACAAGGTAAGTGAACCACTGTTTACTAACTTCGAAGTCCAGTTCAGTGAAGTCAAGATAGAATAAAGGTTATTGATGAACACGTGTCACAGTCAATATATCAATGTATCATTCTTAGTCAAATATGATATCTCAGTTAAGTATAGTCAAATGTCGAGGTCATGTCACTGTAGGGTAGATTGGTTCACTGTGTATGTGCACTGTTCACAAATTTGATGCATAGATCACTATCAATGTAATATCAAATGTCAAGTCATGGTTAAGTCTATTACTGCAAGGTCACATAAAATAAGTGATATGTTATTTGTGTTACTAAGTGTCACTTACAAGCCCATATATATATATATATATAGATATCACAGTTATCTATGTGTCTTTGTAATGTTAAGTTACTGTTATATCATTTACTGCTTTGTAAGATCAGATAAAGTATGTCACTGTGTTTTGGTTCAAAATTGCAATGAGAGGTTTTTCAATAAGATGTTGAATCAATCATTAGCTTAGTGCACGATGCTTAAAATTGTCCAATTTGATATAAGCTTACTGCCACTGTCTTCAAATGAACTTCGATGTCATATATTCACAAGGGAATTAGATACCTAGTAATGTTTTACTAGACGCCAAGACCAAAGTTACAAATGATATCCCGGCTGCCTTCAAATTCGGTTATATAGATATGATTCAGGTCTATATGATCTTGAGGATGCCTTAATTCATGTATATAAGCCTTGATAGACCTAAACCTTATAACAAGCAGCCACAAGACTATACACAATCCTGCCTTAACACTGGTCAATACTAGACAAGAGAAACTACCCAAATGCAAGCTTAAAAACTGCATGAACTAAAGACCAGACGTAAAAAAAATATAAAAAAAAATCTCAGACCTGTAGAACACAACAGGCTTAAAACTGATTTGATGACACACCAGAATTCAGAGCGCAAGTTCTTACAGTTACACTAGGGCAGTCAACAGGAGTTTAGTCATCAAAAGATCACTGTTTTATTAGGACAGTCAAGATCATTTTACTATTTTAAAGTCATATCACTGTTCCAAATTAAGGTCATGTCAATGCGTCAAAGTGATGCAAATGTATTACAAGATTTCTGTCATATACACTATTAACTAACAAGGATAATGAAAAATATAACAGTTTCCTAAGCGCCAAGGTCTTGTCAATGCACAGTCCTAAACAAAAAAACACAAGAGCAAATAATCCTTACTTGAAAGATTTTGCTGCCCTAGCTTTACTACCCCTTGCCTCAGGAATCTGAATCTTCCCTCAGATAGTCTGCACGGTTTAGAGATAGATAGTACGCACACTTTAGAGATAAGATCCAGATGATCGAAATTTTCAGATGATATGTTTGTGTATTGAGAGTGTTATGTTTGGATATTAGAATAGGTCCCTTTTTATAGTGTTTTGTTAGGCTTAGAGAGGGATTCTAAGTGTTAGACATTGGAGGAGCTCCATAAAATTTAGGCCATAGTGCATTAAAATATTCAAGTATATCTTTTTCTTTTAAGTTAGGAGGACCGCATCACTAGACTTAAGCTTAGGCTTAGGTAGATTATTATAGGAATGTTTTTATAAATTAGAGAAGGGTTTTCTAAGTGATCGTTGGTTGAGAATAGGAATTTATTTTGAGAGTTGACTACCAAATATTCATAATTTATTAATTAAATTATGTCTAAAGTAAAGAAATTGTTAGCTTTATGGAGGAGAGATAAGGGCTATTAATTAATGAAGGACCCCCCTTTTGAGCACAAAATGGTTTGATATCCATCCTTAAAATCATTTCTCCATGAGAGGTGATGTGGAACCCTTAGACTTGATTTTTATGCTCATAACCAATAAAATATGCCAAGTCACCACCCCTTGGGGTTTTAGCCCAGAAACTGGGGTTTTTACCTTCAAACTCAATTATCTCTGTAATCAAGAGGAACCACATGGCGTACCACATATCACTGGAAAGATCTCGAAGAGGAGAATCCAATGATGTGGATCTCCAAGCCAAACTCAATGTTTTGACCCTTCAAAAAACCCTTGACAATGTCGGGGTACATCCTTAGTCCAGGGAACCCAAACCCTAGGACTTGGGTTTTGAACCATCCAACAATATAGCTTCCATCTTGATGTAATCCGACAATTACTAAGAAGGTGCGACAAAGGTGAAAACTTCATTAGTTGTCATGAGGATGAGAGAGGGGTCTACTTCGGTAGGATTGTCAAGAGAAACAACTACAAGTGAGGTAGAGGAATTTGGTTGCTCTACCTCTGTAAAAAGAGTCTTGTTGGGGTGCATATTTGGAAGTGCTCGACAGACTGCTAAAGCATGTGAGTTGGTCTTATGAAATGTACACTAGGGGGATGAGGCAGGGGCCACATTAGATGGACCAGCAGGAGATGGACCATTTTTGGTTTGAGGAGATCGGGTTTGAGGAGCCACTTTACATTCTACAGCCGAGGCCCGAATAAAGGCCTTGTCCAAGAAAGTACTATCAAACAACTCAACTTCTCGACGAAAAATCATTAACAGACCATAATTAAATTTAATAATGAATACCTCTTTTAGATCAAAGATATGGAGTTGAATGTGCAATTTGCAGAAGACATCAATGTGTGCTTGCATTGATTGATTTGGTAGTTGTCGAAGTTGCAACCATTTAGCAAGGAGATTCTGGAGATATCTTGGGGGATAAAAAGGGATCTTAAGTTTGGCAGATGTCATGCCAAGATGTGACATGTGTGAATATGGTCTCTGTTGGGACCTGAGCTCGACAACGAAGGATATATTTTCGAGTTGAATATCCCACCATGTTTGCGCCAGGCCCTCCAACTGTAGACTGGCAATTTGAAGCTTCATGTCCTCTTCCATCGTGGGACATGTTTTGAAATAGGTAGAGAGACTGCGAAGCCAAGAATCAACAGCCTCTCCATTCATTTGGCCAGAGAATTTGGGCAATTTAAAGCGTGTATCCAACTGCATTTGTCCAGGAGGGTGTCTCTGTTGTTGCAGCGTAATTAGTTCTTGAATAGCCATGACTAGATCATGGACTGGTGAGTCCTCGGTTGAGCGTTCTCGGCGATGCGGCATGATTTTCATCCACTAAAGGAATTGAAAGGTATGACCCCAAGCGAAAATCTGTGATGGGAATATGAAGCAAGGAGGGCGCACTAAGAAGGGTGTTGAATTGTTAAGCCACAAATCCCAAAAAAAAAAAAAACTTTGAACACTGGATGGCTTCCAAGATCTTATGCTCTGATACCAATTGATCTACATGCAGATCTAAAAAAGATTCAGAAAGGAGAGAATAGCACAGATGTTCAGGAAAACAATACCACCATCTTATTATGAGGGAGGGATGAGCATTTTATAAACAATGCAAACATTCTCCTTATGCATTTTTAATTACAAAATATATGAGATAAAAATCAATTACATTTAGATAAAACAACTATAGAGATGTTTCCATCTTTACTAGTTTTTTTATGTTTCCTTCTTTTTGAGATTTAGATGTTGCCAAGAAAGTAGTGTGTTTTTTCCTTGCTGTCCAATCAGTTAGATGTTTTTGATTGGTGAGCCTTCCTTAGTTGCCCAACGTTAATACTACTTTCTTGCATGACTCGCTTAAGGAGCAAGTCTACTTGGAACAACCTCAGAGGTTCGAAGTACAAGATCAAAGGACAAGTGTATGCAGGTTGAAGAAATCCCTTTATGGGTTGAAGCAAGCCCCTAGGGTTTGGTATGAGAGGATTAATAGTTATCTTATGATGTTGGCATTTACAAGAAGCGATGTTGATCCTAACCTATACTTCAAGGTTGAAAAGGACGTGCCTCTCATTTTGGTCCTTTATGTAGAAGATCTCTTTCTGATAGGGGCAGACCCTCTCATTTATCAATGCAAGAGGGAGTTGGCTTCCAAGTTCGAGATGAAGGACCTAGGACTGATGCACTACTTCCTACGCCTAGAGGTCTGGCAAAGGCCATGAGAGAATTTCCTTTCTCAAAGAAAATACATTGTGAAGTTGCTCAATGTTAAGAAATCAATGCTAGTAGAATTAGGGTTTGATTCCTCTTTCTTGATAATTATTTGTGAATAATGTTGGCTTCTTTTACTTCTTTAGATTATATTTCATCAAGCTATTACCAAATTATGTGTATGAAGATAACAAGAACAAGAGACACAAGATGTAGGCACTCAACCAAGGAAAAACCCCTTTCTAGGGGAAAACCCAGTCAAACCTCTTCCTTTAGGAGTTTTCACAAGACTCGGCGAGATAATCCAAGACTCTTTGACCTAGACACAAACTTCCACCAACCACCAAGTCAGCCCTTCTTCTTCTTCAGATGATAACCTTCCAGCAACTTCGACCTAGATCTTTGACTTTGCAGCAGTGGAATTTCGACCTCCTTAGTAGCAAAACTTTGACCCATCAACAAAACTTCGACCCCAGCAATAGCCCACTAACTTCACACAAGTGGGAGAGAGATAGCCCAAAACTTTGATCTTGTCCTTCTCCTGCAATTCTCCTTCTTTTCTTGGAACTTCACACTTTTTCTGCCCCTGCTTGTGTATCGAACTTGTTAAGTGAGTGAGCAAATGGATCGAACTGCACTTCTATATATAGCCTCTTATGTGGGTCGAATTGCCCTAATGTAGGCCGACTTCATCAGGCAAGGGCTGACTTGGTGTGGAGGTGACAAATGACTTATTTTACTCAATAATAATTATTTTTACATGATTCAAAAGCCTAAGAAGGGTCTCATAAAATGGACAATGACTCTAATGAATCAAGATAAAACTTAGAAGTCCTCAATGGGGACTTTGACCTAGAAAATGGGGAGTAGTCATGTGCTTGGAATCCATCACACTAAATTTCTGCAATATATTGATTATATACTTTCCTTGCCCCAAATATATCTCCCTGGGTTTCTACCATACTTCCAAACCTAGGCAATAATGCATAAGTCCCAAATCCTTCATCACAAACTCAGCTGCTAGCATCTTCTTGCATTCTTGTATCCTTCGCTCCACACCTGTAATAAATAGACCATTCAAATATAGCAGAATAATGATTGGCTCATTATCCACGATTTTGATGTAGAGGTTTGGATTAGCAGTACTTTTGACAAACCCAAATCTTAGAAGATATACATCCATTCTTGCATACCATGCCCTAGTTGCTTGCTTCAAGCCATATATGGCCTTCTTTAGTCTACAAACATAAGTGTCCTTGCTATTTATTTCAAAGCCTTCAACTTGTTCAATGTATACTTCTTCATCGATGGTTCCATTCAGAAATGTTGTTTTTACATCCATTTGATAGATATTCCATCCCATTGTTGCAGCCAACGAAACCAAGGATCTTATAGTAATATATCTTGCAGTAGGTGCAAAAGTTTCTTCATAGTCTATGCCTTCCTTTTGAGAGAAACCCTTTGCAACGAATCTAGCTTTGTACTTGTCTATGCTTCCATCAACAATGCTTTTGATTTTGTAGATCTATTTTGAAGTGACCACTGATTTGTCACTTGGTCTAGGAACGATTTCCCAAGCCCCATTCTTCATGATGGATTGATATTCTTCTTGCATTGCCTTCTTCCAAACTTCTTGGTGAGCTGGTTCTTCAAATGTAGTTGGTTCAGATTCTATTATTTTTGTCATGTATGCAGCATATTCTAAATATCTTTTTGGTCTTTTGCTTTCTCTAAAAGTCCCTTTCGCAGGTCCATGTCCTTCGGCATCTTCAAGAGTAGTTTTTAACCAATTTGGCCTCTTCCTTGTGTCGAGTACGATCACAGGTTGAATAGGCTCACTTGGTCCTTCTTCTTATTCTTTTTGGATTGTAGCAGGTTTGTCATGGTTCTCTTCTTCTTTGAATAGCGGTATGTCTTCGTCATTGGAATCAATAGGAATATCCTTGGATCTTTTGTAGGCATGATTTTCGTCAAATATAACATCCCTACTTACTTCAATTTGTCTTCCTTCCTTGATGTAGATTTTATATGCTTTTGAAGAAAGATTGTAGCCAACGAAGATCCCTTTAATGCTTGTAGAGTCTAGCTTCTTTCGTTTTCCTTTGGAACGTGGATATAAGCGGGGCACCTAAAGATTTGGAGATGGGCCACACATGGCTTCTTTCCTGTGAATGCTTCTTCAAGTGTCATACTCTCAAGAATTCTATGAGGACTTCTGTTTTGTATATATATGTAGGGAACAATGAGTTCCCTCTTAAAGCCTGCTTCTTTGCAATATGCAATCATTTCTTTGGAAGTGTATTCCCCACCATTGTCGGATCTCAGTCTTTATTCTTCTTTCGGTTAGGGTCTCCACTTCAGATCTAAATTCCTTGAACTTTTCAAATACTTCGTCCTTTTTCTTGAGAAGGTAGAGCCATGTCTTTCTAGAGTGATCATCAATGAAGGTCACATAATAAAGATGACCTCTAAGTGATTTGTCAGACATAGGCCTACACACATCTGAATGAATGAGGTCTAATATATCTTTAGACCTTATTTCACTGTTTGTAAAGGGTTTCCATGTATTCTTTGCCAAAGCACATCCCTTGCATATTCCTTCACGATCTTCTTTGCTATTGGGGGGATTGATTTCCATGTGAATTAGGTCTTGAGGAGATGGTGTTATGACTCTATATAGACTTCCTTCACGTGCTCTAATAACCCTAGCTTTATCGATGCTTGAATATTTTCTCAAAACCAGAACTTTTTCGTCTACAAAAGCAATTCTATCTCCTTTATCTTCTAAACAAGAAATTGAAAGTAAATTCTTTTTCAAACCTAGAACATAGAGTATATTGTTGAGATGCAGCTTTGCTCCATTTTCCAACTTCAATGAAGCTGATCCTAGGCCCTTAACTGCATAATTATTGTTGTCTCCCAACTCCACTGCATGAGAAGATGGTTCCTTTGATAGAGTGTGAAGTTTTTTACTTTCCCCTGTCATGTGCCTTGATGCTCCACTATCAATAATCCATGTGCAGTCATCATTGAGTGAACTTGTGAGTGCAGCCAAGAACCCTTTGCTTTTGACCTTATTGAATAAGTTGTAGATGATTCTTTTGATCCAACTTCCTGCAATACTGAATCTCATTTTCAAGTATCTTATCATAGAGGGAGTAATCTTTCCTTTCAAGCCAACAAAGTGATCTCTAATCTTCCTTGACCTTAGCTCTTTTACCATGTTGAGAAATCAATGCTAGTAGAATTAGGGTTTGATTCCTCTTTCTTGATAATTATTTGTGAATTATGTTGGCTCCTTTTACTTCTTTATTAGATTATCTTTCATCAAGCAATTACCATATTATGTGTGTATGAGGATGACAAGAACAAGAGACACAAGAAGTAGGCACTCAGCCAGGGCAAAACCCCTATCTAGGGGAAAACCCAGTGAAACCTCTTCCTTCAGTAGTTTTCACATGACAAGGCGAGATAATCCAAGACTCTTTGACCTAGACACAAACTTCCTCCAACCACCAAGTCAACTCTTTCTTCTTCTTCAGATGAAAACCTTCCAGCAACTTCGACTTAGATCTTCGACTTTGCAGCAGCAGAATTTCAACCTCCCCAGCAGCAGAACTTTGACCTACAATAGAATCTAGAACTTCAACCCCAACAATAGCCCAATAACTTTGCATGAGTGAGAGAGAGATAGCCCAAAACTTCGATCTTGTCCTTCTCCTGCAATTCTCCTTCTCTTGGAACTTCGCACTTTTTTTGCTCCTTGTGTATAGAACTTATTGAGTGAGTGAGAAAATGGATCAAACCGCACTTCTATATATAGCCTCTTTTGTGGGCCGAATTGCCCTAATGTAGGCCAACTTCATCAAGGAAGGGCCAACTTGGTGTGGATGTGACAAATGACTTATTTTACTCAATAATAATTCTTTTTACATGATTCAAAAGCCCAAGAAGGTTCTCATAAAATGGATAATGACTTTAATGACTGAAGATAAAACCTAGAAGTCCTCAATGGGGACTTTGACCTAGAAAATGATGACCCAAGCATGAAACCCATGCATTAATAAGTCATTTTAATAATAATAATAATAATAAAATTATTTCTTTGATAAATACATTTCATTATGACTCAAATACAATTATGAAGACCGCGCCTAGTTACATTCTTCAACACTCGAGAGATGTGGGATGGTGGATTGCAAGTGTTGATAAATCTAGGGCATAGCAATTAAGTGATTTCTCTTCTTTTACTAACTGCTTGTGAGTTCTTTTTTACTTTTTTAGATTAGGATCTTCATTTACTTAGGTTATTAGTGTTCTTCTTCATCAAACAACTACCACTACATATATCATAAAGAGACAAGAGACACAGAATATAGGCTATCAACCAAGGCCAAAACCTCTCACTCTTTGAGAGGAAAACCCAAACAAATTCTTCTAATTATAGAGATTCCAATTGACGAATACCAAGACCAAGACCCTTGCCCTATTTGCCTCTCCAAGACCAAGACACAAAGCTTCTAAGCTTGACCCATTCCTTCGTTGATTCAACGATGGTCAAACTATTGATTCTTCTTTCCTTCTTGGTTGCTCCTAAGACTTCGACTTCTTGCAATTCTCAGCTTCCTTCAAAACCCAGATTCCTTTCTCAGCTTCCAATCAAATCTCATATTCCTTTCTTGACTTCTTGAATCGGGCATGTAATATTTCAAACTTAGCTTCAGCTCTTAACTCGGTTATATGTTCTGAACTCCTTCGCTCTAGATGGAGGCTTCCATTATGGTAATACAGCTTGAGTATGACCCTAACTTTTTCTGTGGCTGACCTGTAATAACTTGTCTTCTTCTGCAGTCCCTATACCTTGCACGTGTGAAGGGTATCCACCCAAAACAGATCATAAATAAGCTTGGTTATGTTCTCCCTTCCTTCGCTTGGTGATAGGTTGCCTTCTTGATGAACCTCGCACTTTCTTTTTGGCTTCAGACCTTAACCGAATTGTCTCTGAAATAGGGCCAAGCTGCCCTATTTATAGTTGTTGCCCATGCTAATTGGCCGACATGGCATGTGGTGAACCGACATGTCCTTTTATGAAGATATTATTTATCCTTTGAAGCTAACTTGTAGGAGGAGACTTTGCTTGGTCTTGGAGGGCTATTTATACTTATCTAATGACTCGTACAAATTGCAACATGCCCAAGAAGGGTCCTTCATACATGACATTGACTCTCTTTGACTTTATGACTAATCCTAAAGGCTCACAATAGGAGCCATCAATAAAAATAAAATTTCTTGCTCATGAAACCCATGAGACAAGCATCACAAAAATAATTTTATTTTTCTTGACATCAATTACATAAAATCACATTTCCATATGTCATTATGAAGACTGAACCTAGTTACATTTTTCACATCAAGTCTATGTCTACTCCCATGGAACTCAACTTCAAGAAGCTATGTGGTAGTGCTGCTAGGACCGAATTGGCAAACCCTTCTGAATATAGAACATGCCATTGTTAACTAAACTTAACACCATTCCATGAATCATGGCCTTAGTTATTCCAATAGTGAACATGCTTTTTAATCCACAACCCATTCTATTGTGGGTTATATGGTACTAAAGCTACATCTTAATTCCCACGTCCTACAATAAGAATAAAACTCAATGGAGGTGCACTCTCTAATTTGTTGGCCATTAATAAAATTCTCTTATCTTATCTCCTCCATTGTCCTACCAAAGCACTTTGACCCTCCAACCTAAATGATTCACAATCAAAACTCTAAATTATTTAAATTAATTGAATGCTTGATCTTTAGTTTACATGAAATAAATCCAACATTTAAAATAGGAAACATAGTAGAGTCTACTTTTCAATGAAGGGGATGACATAGGCCCACATACATCAAAGTGTATCAACTCTAGAAACTCTTTCAACATCTGCTCACTATAAGGAAAGGTCGATTTGGAGTTCTTACCAAGTGCACAACCTTTGCATACACCAATTTGCTCCATCCAAAAATATAGCAATCCTTACAAAATATCCTTCAAGTGTGGAAGTGCTCCATAATGCAAATGACCAAAATGCTCCTAACATAGCTGACTCAACTTGCCATCATCATGCATCAAAGCTCCATGACTTTCAGCCTTTGCAAGAATAAAGGCCCTCTTTCATGCACTCATTTTTTCCAAGCCCCAAAACCCAAGGGCATTTTTGGCTAGAATAACTTATCACACATTGTTGTTGATCAAACTTAACTTATCATTTGAGATATATAATGGTTGAGACAAAGAAGAGATTCTTAGTCAAACCCAACAAAGAAAGAACATCATGCACCTCAAGAACATTACCTTAAAGCATCTTAATGGATATGGCACTAATTCCAATCACTAGATAGATGGCACCATCACCTAAAGCCACTTGCATGATCATTTTTCTTTCATCAATCCCACTAAAAACCTTCTTGTTATACAGCATACGCCATGATGCTCCATTGTCCACATACCAACCAACACCTAATATAGTATTGGTAGAAAGGCATGAAACCGTAGAAAAGGCAATTTCAATATCTAATGTGCATGTTAGCCTTACCACTTCCACTGGAATAGTTGCACTCCCCGCATATTATTTATGTGGTGGCTTGCCTTTTGCTTTCCCAGATTTTCTCTCTAAACATCCATGAGCATAGTGACCCTTCTTCTTACATCTGTAACAAAACATGCGACTTTTTGCTTGAGCACCAAAGTCAAAAATATATGCATTCTCCTCCTTACCCTTTGTCGGTTTATTTTTTTGTCCACCTTTCTTAATCTTCTCAACAAGAGCAAGGTCTTGGGCCTCTTCTTTTTGTGATGCAATTGATTCTCTTTTTTCTCTTCTTGGACAGATTTGTCCAAAAGTTGCCCATAAGATAGGCAAAAGTTGCACAAGCACCTTAAACAAAAATTCATGTGCATTGATTCCTCATTGGCTATCTCCATAAGAATGTTTGATCTCTTAGCATAGCAATTTTCTGAAATAGCTTGTCACAATCTCTACATCACTCATAGAGTCATATGTACTTAGGACAACTTGTTCTTCAAATGCATCTTTCCAAAAATATTGATGCTCTAATAAATGGTATTCAACACCTAGAACATCTCCTTAACTAACTTCCCTGATAGGTAAGGAATTAGATGGTCCTTCACAGGAATCGAAAATTATGATGGGCATCTAACCTGTGTCAATCCTCTTTTGAAGATTTATGTGCAAGTTGGCAAGGTGCAGTTGCAGTCAACACATTTGCACAATTTTTTTGGTTAGGGGGGAGGAGGAGTGCGAGGGTCAGATGGGGGTGGAGGGAGGGGTGGGAGGACCGAGTGAGGGGTGGAGGGGAGGGTGGAGGGTCGAGTGGGGGTGTGGGGAGGGGGGGGGTGTGCAGGGCACTCCATGCACAATGAGACAAGTTCTTTTTGTTGCTCAATTTCTTCTTGGGTCAATGCAATCCAACATGTTTGAAGGACACTCAAAACAAGGCAAGTCATCTTGCATCTGAACATAAGGAGTGTGATAGTTTACCTCCTCCACTTTGGCCCAACTGTGCAAATTGCTTGGGTTTTCTTTCTAGTAGGGGGATTGTATGCACCATGAGTTGAGCCCCTACAAAAGCTCGATCTCCTTCTATCTGAACCTAGCCATATAGGTTTGAAGGACACCTTCAATATAGGGCAAGTTGTCTTATTAATGGAGGGAGCACCACAATTGGCCTCTTTCCCCTCAACTAGTCACTAGACCAGTGTCAACCATTTCAGATGTGGAAAAAAAACTTCAACAGCAAGGAGATGACGAATGGGACCCTAAACCAGTCAATTAGAAGCCTACTATTAAAAGATGTGCCTGAATCCTAATGATAAGAATGATCCACCAACTTACACGTGGATGACTTCAACTGGTGCTTGGTATTGTGGTTTAAGACAATAAGTTGGCCTTGATTTAGTGTCATGGATGGCCCTCGGGGTATATCATTTTTTATTGCAGCTCTTGCCACATGGCAATTATCATTTTTGCTTTTAGCCCTTTAGGCAATTAAAAGGTTCTAGGCTCTAAGCCCCTGCTCATGGTGGTTTCTTTTAGTAGTCTATTTTTGTATGAAATGCCTAGTAAATATCGTTATACTAATAGATAAATAGAAGCATTTTATGCATACATATAAACCCTCAAATATTTGCTCAATTGATTGGACCATATACCACAAGTATGTAGTCGATGGGGAGGTCATAGGTACCATGTTCCAACCCGTTCCAGTCCCTCATGGTTAATAGACGCTCTTGCAATTGGCAATTAACACCATCCTCTAACTAGATATTATGAGGAAGAAGGGAGAGTCCCACAAAGCTTTCCTTCCAAATACATACATACATTTTGACCTAGGTTGTCATTGATGTCAATATGGCAATATTCTAGATACTAGATGACGATACGAAGCCAAGGGGAAGCAGAGCAAATCCATGAAGAGAGAGGAGCAAGGCCATTAGGATAGCCAAGCCATAAGCAAGAGAGGCATATTGTAAAATATCAGAACAAACAGAGGAGGTCTCTTTGAAAGACATTACCAAGCCAGAGGAGCCATATCGAAAGAGCATTGTATGTAATATATGCCCAAGAAGAACCAAGAGGAGCTACAGGAAGAGTCATATATATATATATATATATATGCCGAAATATAGCTACGAGAGGTGCCATATATATTTGCCAAGAAGAAACAAGGCAACAAGAGGAGCAAACATGCCATCGAAGGAGCCAAGAGGAGCAGACAGAGCCACCAGAGGAGCAAACAGGCAGCAAAAGCAGACAAAGCCAATGGAGGGAGCAACAAGAGCTATCGGAGAGCATACATGGATGCATTTACACTATCGGGAGCCATCAAAGGCCAAAACCCATATATATTATATATATATATATATATATATATATGCATTTAACACTATCAGCGGCTAAAACCTATACATATATGCAAATACTCTATCGGAGGCAGAAGACTTGGGTGTATTGTAAATACAGTATCGAAGGCAGAAATTTTAACGCTATCAGGCCCGTAGAACCCATATAGCATCACCCCTGTGTATTTACTTGTTTATTGTCGAATTCCTTTTACACAGAGAAATCACGCTAAACACTTAGCGGATTCAGGAAAGTGGACTTGAAATTTTATGCACGGTAGTGTTGAGTCCTATCAGATCCAGCACATAATATCGCATCGCTATAAGTGAGTGGTCTACGTTAAGGTCTAGACTTGAACCTTTGCGATTTGCGATTGTCGACGTATATCGTATCGGCACTTTGGGAGCGGGAGTTACAACGTGTTAAGCGGCCCATTGCAATCGCCGATAGCGATTAATGATACCACATAGGACCTCCGCCAAAGGCAAGCACCGATTGCGATGAATGTTGCAGACCTGATGCAACATTACAATTGATTTAATGCTCTGTCATGTCCGCCATGTCGAAAGTGACCATTGCAAGTTATAAAGGGATGGCGCGATATGCTGCGACTGCCGATTGCGATTTCACTGCGGACCTGATGCAGGTATAGATAAGGGTGCAATAAAATTTGAAGTCCGCCTCTTTAACAGTTTCGCCGTTTTTTTCTCATATTTCCGATGTATTTGAATATTGGCTTTGCGCGCGGTTTGAAGGCAAAAATGCTTTAAGAAATGCTCCCGATAGTTTAGGAGGCTGAACTAAAGCCAATTGCGATTGCGATTGGGACATGGCATGTCCGTTAAACAATGTTGTCTCTATGTATGCCTGTTATCATTGAAAAACGGGGCTCTGTTATAGTTTGAACAGGCAGCAGTTTTGCTCTGTGTGTTTGGTCCTCCCTCATGAATGAACGTGTCTTGTAAGCACGAAGGGACAGAAGAAGCTACAGCGACCGAGAAGCCAGAAAGCCGAAGGGTAAGCCAGCACAAAGGGAGCTGAAGCGAGTGTTGAGGAAGCCAAAGAGCCAGCGAAAAGAGAAAACCGATAGTCGGAGGAATCAGGAACCTATACAACAACAAAAACAGAGAATAAGGGGTGTCAAGTGTAGGAGCTGTGCTGTTAAAATAAGCTGGAGGAAACAGAGGCAGTAGCAGGGTCCAGCAGAACAAAAAAAGGGCCGAAGGACCAACAGGATAGGAGGCATTCGAAGGGTGAGCTTATCAACTAATTGTGTTACCCTGTGAAAGAATTAATCAGGTATACAATGCAGTCTGAAGTATAATTTTGTGATGTATGAATAGAGTTTTATCTAACATTGTTTGAAGGCATAAGTAGCCAGCAGAGAAACAGTCATGCAGAAGCATTCACTGTAACAATAAGAACATATGCTTGAACAAGAAGCAAGTTCTTATGCAGAGTTTAGTGCAGCTATAGTGGACTCACTAAAGTTGTGTGGAGATATGATCAGAGGTCAGCTATTGGAAACTCTGTGTGGACTGTATGAAGAGTTGTAAAGACTCCTTCATGAGAAGACTGATTGTCATTGATGTTGTAGCATGGAGACTACAGTGAAGCTATAAACAGACAGAACTCAGTAATGAAGAGTTCTGAGGGAAAAACATTACTATCAAATGTGCCTTGACAAGATTGGGTCGGAACCCTTGGGGCTAGTGCCTCAGAAGCAAGAAGGATTGGAGTCCTTGGGGCTGGTGCCTCAGAAGCAATAAGGACTGGAGTCCTTGGGGCTGGTGCGTCAGAAGTAAGAAGGATTGGAGTCCTTGGGATTGATGCTTCAGAAGTAGGAAGGATAGGTGTCCTTGGGACTGGTGTCTCAGGAAATAGAAGGATTGAAGTCATTGGGAGTTGGCGCTCCTAAGTCCAAGATTGGTACCTTGGCGAAATAGAGTTGGAGCTCTGGAGGTTGGAGCCTCACCAAAGTCCAAGTTGGTGCTTGGCAACTGATTGCAACCATCTATATATTGTATCTATTTTACTGCAAAGATTATATTAATAAAAGCATTTATTCTTCTTGTTCATCTTGTGTTCTGAATATAAATATTTTAACTGGTAAAACACTAGTCGGAAATAGAAACACTGGTTCACCCCCCCTCTCAGTATTCCAACAATTGGTATCGGAGCCAGTACCTTCATTCAAAGCTTAACAGCTTGAAGGTTGACCTTTAGAACACAAATGGCTAAGTCAAGGAAGAAAGTCTCCAATCCTCCTAAGGATGTGTCTCCCTCTACTACTAAAATAGAAGACAATCAATTTGAGGAGGCTCCAAGGCTCAATGGGAACTTTAGTATATGGGAAGCAAGAATGAGGAATTTCCTATAGACTCAAGGCATTGAAATCTGGAAATCAGTGATTGTTAATAGCAGGATGGATGAAGAATCCAAGGAGTACAATGCAAAAGCAATGAAGGCAATCTTGAATGGGCTACCTGATTCTGTAAAGAACAATCTAAGAAAATATTCATCAGCAAAGGGTTTATGGGACAAACTTCATGACCTTCACTCAAAAGGAGCATTGACCATGACCATCAGTCAAGAAGATGATGGAAATCTAGAAGGAAATCCATAACCCATCATAGACGCTGAAAATAAAAATGATAACATCAAGGCTAAAGCATACCTAGAAGATGAAGAGAATGAAAAAGATTTTGTAGAAGAACTCCTTCCTCAACTTATGACTACCATGAAAGAGATTAACAATTTGAAAAAGGAAAATGAGGAACTTAAGAAGATAGCACTGGTTGGTGACCAAGATCAAACAAGGAAGAAAGTTGATCTCATCAAGCTTGAAGTACAAGAAAGGGATGAAGAGCTTGCCAAGCTTAAGAAGGAATTTCATCAAAGCAAAAGAAAGCATCATGAAGAAGTCATATCCATGACAAATCAGTTGAATAAAGAAAAGAATCAGGAAGATACCTTGTCAAGTCAACTTGAACAAAGGCACAAGAGCTTGAACAAACTTAAAGAAGAGATTGGTCAGTACAAGGTAGAGGTCTCCTCTCTCAAGTCTCAACTACAAGAAGCAAGGAAACAAGCACAAGGAGCTGAAAAGGCCATGGAAGCATTGGAAGTCATAAAAGGACAGGTTGATGAAGCAAGAAAGGAAAGAAACACCATGATCTGTCAACTGAAAGCAAAGAATGAAGAAATTTTCAAAATGAAGTCAGATATCATCTCCCTTAAACTAGAAGCAGATGAAGCTTCTCGTATCAAGGAAGAAACTGAGAAACAACTTGCTAAGAAGAATAATGAGTGTGAAAGATTGGAAGAAGAGATTGTCTCCCTCAGAACAAAGGTTGAAGGGATGAACAAAATCTTGAAGAGCTCTCAGGCCTTGGATGACATGCTCAGCTATTACAGATGTTCATTTGATAAATCAAGTCTCAGGTATGCAGGTGAATCCTCAAACAAGAATGAAAATGCCTTAAACAAAAGGGATGTGGAGAAGCCAAAAAGAAATGGTGATGCTCCCAGTTCCAGCAAAGGCAAGGAGAAAAATCAAGGCTACAATAGAAGAAATCTTGCTCCAAGAAGAAATCCTGCTCCAAGAAGAAATGTAGATGATGTCAAAGATGCGAGAGGCAATGGTTATCATCAAAGGATCCCAAGGCAGAAAGGCTTCAGATGTACATCAAGGAAATCTCCATCTCCTAGGTACCAAAGTTCATTTTTTTGTTATTGTTATTCTTGTACAAACTTTGGTCACATGGCAAAAGACCGTAAAGCATATCATAAAGATAGATGTTATGGTCCCCAACCATCTCATAGAGATAAATATTACGGTCCCCAACAATCTCCAAGAAACAATTTTGCAAGAAGAAATCATGAATTCTTATTCATGAACAATGTAGAATGCTTCAAGTGTCATAACATTGGTCATATGGCACGTGATTGTAACTTAACTCGGGCTCTTACACAAGCTAAAACCATGCAAAAGAAGAAAGTTACACAAGTATGGAGAAGGAAGCAAATACAATCCGAAAGTCCCTTGAGCTCTCCATCCAACAGCGTATGTGATTGGCCTGAATTTTGACAATCTAAACATTTGATGAGAAGACTCTGCCAAAAGAGATGATGCATACAGTTAGGGGGAGCCTGTGATTCTTGATCATTATTACAGAAGCTATTAGTGAAAGGGTCCTTATGAAATCCTTGTTGAAGCTATATTAACAATCATTCTTTGATTAAGATCATTTTTCAGGAGTACTCCACTGAAGAACATGATCCTGTAACCATTCTTTGGACTGTTGTTAAAGAAATAGGGCAAACAACTATGGTGTTGTTATCACATAAGTTTATGTCTTGACTCCAGGATTTAATGTGAGAACAAATAAATTATAGACACTAATAGATGCAATCTTCAAACAAATAGATACATCTAGAATGGAGTTTGAAGTAAGAACAGCTGGCAGCATATAACAAACTGAAGCATTGCAAAAAGATGCAAATCAGCAAAATGATTTTAAAAGACAGTCACAGATTCGATATCTAAATCTGCTAGGGAAATAACTTGTTGAGATATGTACAAGAACGTAAGAAAAAGATGGCTCATAAAAAGGAGAATGTTGTGCAGTCAAATAAACTTATGCTAAGACTGGTCACTGAGAAAATATAGCAACAGTAAGGCACAACCTCTCACCACTTCATCCAAATACAGTAATGTTGAATGATGGATGGCAGTGACTTAAGGAGAAGCACAGAGACACAAAGGAACTCAGATCTAAAGAAAGATAGCAAGAAAGACAATCTCAGTGACATTTTCTCTTGATTCGGACTATGAAGGTCTCTAAATTCTGCCTGTGGAGGCAGCGATATGGATTGAAGCATAAAAACCTGGACTTGGACACTTGGTGTATGGCTATTTGCAATCTGATTGAAAGCATTGAAGTAAAGCATCTTTGAGCATTGTTGAAGCCAAGATAAAGTAGTTCGGAGACATGAAGAGGGAATAATGTGCTAATTGATGATAAAGCATCAATCCTTCTATCTTGAGTAAAAAGAAGAAGAGCACTATGACAGGGGGAGTCACAGACCCATGAAAATGTACCATTCATGAAGAACAGAAGCAGTTTGATAGGGGGAGTCACAGAGCACTCCTTTGCCATTGATGTCAAAGGGGGAGAGAAGAAGAATATTGCCATCAATAACAAAGGGGGAGATTGTTGACCTAGGTTGTCATTGATGTCAATATGGCAATATTCTAAATACTAGATGACGATATGAAGCCAAGGGGAAGCAGAGCAGATCCATGAAGAGACAGGAGCAAGGCCATCAGGATCTCCAAGCCATAAGCAAGAGAGGCATATTGCAGAATATCTGAACAAACAGAGGAGGTCTTTTTGAAAGACATTGCCAAGCCAGAGGAGCCACATTGGAGCAAGAGGAGCCATATCGGAAGAGAATTGCATGTAATACATGCCCAAGAAGAACCAAGAGGAGCTACAGGAGGAGCCCTATATACACACACACACACATATATATATATATCATATATATATGCCAAAACAGAGCTACAGGAGGTGCCATATATATATGCCAAAGAAGAATAGGGCAACAAGAGGAGCAAACAGAGCCATCAGAGGAGCCAAGAGGAGCAAACAAAGCCACCAGAGGAGCAAACAAAGCAAAAAGCAAACAGAACCAACAGAGGGAGCAAACAGAGCTATCGGAGAGCATACATGGATGCATTTACACTATCGGGAGCCATCAAAGGCCAAAACCCATATATATATGCATTTAACACTATCGGCGGCTAAAACCTATACATATATGCAAATGCTCTATCAGAGGCAGAAGACTTGGGTGTATTGTAAATACACTATCGGCGGTGGAAATGTTAACTCTATCGGGCCCGTAGAACCCATATAGCATCACCCCTGTGTATTTACTTGTTTATCGCCGAATGCCTTTTACACAGAGAAATCACGTTAAACACTTAGCGGATTCAGGAAAGTGGACTTGAAATTTTACGCACGGGAGTGTTGAGTCCTATCGGGTTCGACACATAATATTGCATCGCTACAAGTGAGTGGTCTACGTTAAGGTCTAGACTTGAACCTTTGCGATTTGCGATTACGGACGTATATCACATCGGCACTTTGAGAGCAGGAGTTACAACATGATAAGCGGCCCATTGCAATCGTCGATAGTGATTAACGATACTGTATCGGACCTCCGCCAAAGGCAAGCTCCAGTTGCGATGAATGTTGCGGACCTGATGCAACATTACAATTGATTTAATGCTTTGTCGCGTCCGCCATGTCGAAAGTGACCATTGCAAGTTATAAAGGGATAGCGCGATATGCTGCGACTGCCGATTGCGATTTCACCGCAGACCCGATGCAGGTATAGATAAGGGTGCAATAAAATTTGAAGTCCGCCTCTTTAACAATTTCGCCCTTTTTTTCTCATATTTCCTGTGTATTTGAATATTGGCTTTGCGCACGGTTTGAAGGAAAAAATGCTTTAAGAAATGCTCCCGATAGTTTAGGAAGCTGAACTAAAGCCAATTGCAATTTCGATTGGGACGTGGCATGTCCGTTAAACAATGGTGTCTCTATGTATGCCTGTTATCATTGAAAAACGGGGCTCTGTTACAGTTTGAACAGGCAGTAGTTTTGCTCTGTGTGTTTGGCCCTCTCTCATGAATGAACATGTCTTGTGAGCACAAAGAGACAGAGGAAGCTACAGCGACCGAGAAGCCAGGAAGCCGAAGGGTAAGCCAGCACAGAGGGAGCTGAAGCGAGTGTTGAGGAAGCCAAAGAGCCAACGAAAAGAGGAAACCAAGAGTCAGAGGTATCAGGAGCATATACAACAACAAAAACAGAGAATAAGGGGTGTCAAGTGTAGGAGCTATGTTGTTAAAATAAGTTGGAGGAAACAGAGGCAACAGCAGGATCCAGCAGAACAAAAAAAGGGTCGGAGGACCAACCGGACAGGAGGCATTCGAAGGGTGAGCTTCTCAGCTAATTGTGTTACCCTGTGAAACAATTAATCAGGTATACAATGCAGTCTGAAGTATAATTCTATGATGTAATGAATAGAGTTTTATCTACCATTGTTTGAAGGCAGAAGTAGCCAGCAGAGAAACAGTCATGCTTAAGCATTCACTGTGACAATAAGAACATATGCTTGAACGGAAAGCAGGTCCTTATGCAGAGTTTAGTGCAGCTATAGTGGACTCACTAAAGCTGTGTGGAGATATGATCAGAGGTCAGCTATTGCAGACTCTGTGTGGACTGCATGAAGAGTTGTAAAGACTCCTTCATGAGAAGACTGATTGTCATTGATGTTGTAGCATGGAGACTACAGTGAAGCTATAAACAGACAAAACTCAGTAATGAAGAGTTCTGAGAACAGAACATTACTATCAAACGTGCCTTGACAAGATTGGGTCAGAACCCTTGGGGCTGGTGCCTCGGAAGCAAGAAGGATTAGAGTCCTTGGGGCTGGTGCCTCAGAAGTCAGAAGGATTGGAGTCCTTGGAGCTGGTGCCTCAGAAGTAAGAAGGACTGGAGTCCTTAGGGTTGATGCTTCAGAAGTAGGAAGGATAGGTGTCCTTGGGACCGGTGTCTTAGGAAATGGAAGGATTGAAGTCCTTGGGAGTTGGTGCTCCTAAGTCCAAGATTGGTACCTTAGCGAAATAGGGTTGGAGCTCTGGAGGTTGGAGCCTCACCAAAGTCCAAGTTGGTGCTTGGCAACTGATTGCAACCATCTATATATTGTATCTATTTTACTGCAAAGATTATATTAATAAAAGCATTTATTCTTGTTGTTCATCTTGTGTTCTGAATATAAATGTTTTAACTGGTAAAACACTAGTTGGAAAAAGAAATATTGATTCACCCCTCCTCTTAGTATTTCCAACAATACATACATACATATACATATATATAGGGTTTGTTTTCAGGCTAACATGTAAGATATTGAGTTTGTCTATATGTGTTCCTTCAAACACTAGGAAGTTACAAGGACGACTCTTTTTCTATAGCCTCATATGCCTATAAACAACCTAAATATATCGTATGTGGCTATTTTTAGTTTAATATGAACACGATAACTTGGTGATGATGTAATGAATTACACAACTTTAGATTTGTATCCAAATTCCAAAGATATAATTGTTAGGCAGTGATAACCATAAGGAGGTTCCTATAATAGCAAACTTTTCACCCTGCACGAGTGGGAAACAATTCAATCATATCAAGAGCATTGGGTAGCCAAATTTATTCATAATATATATTAATAACTACATCTATTTGTTTTAATACCTACTGCTATTTGTTTTCCATAAACAACCCATGAATTTGATTTGGCATGGGTAGGCTAAAGAAATCTTGTTGATAAATGGAACACTAACCCCCTCAATCAGAAGCTTGTTATTCATATATGGGGCCAAAATCGCAATGACAAGGACAACCCACCCCCTAACATGGGGATGACTCCGACTGGAACTTGTTATCATGACTTATAACAACAAGTTGGACTTTATTTCAGTGTTCTGGTTTTAAAGCCCTTGGGATATGGACATTATCATTTTTTTATTTAATCCTTGGGGCATGGACAATATCAATTTTGCTTGTAACCTTTGGGACAATTAAAAGGTTCTAGGCTCTAGGCTTTTGGCTCATGGTGGTTGCTTTTAACAACCTAATTTTTGCATGAAATGCCCTATAAATATTGTTATATTAATAAATAAATGGAGGCATTTTATTATTATTATTATATACAATATATATAAGCCTCAAGAGTTATCTCAATCGATTGGACCACTATGAACATTCCTTGATTGCAATTTATGGAAATTTACCTCCTAATTGTTCTGCAGTTTATTTGTTATTACGACAAATATCGATAAACTCACAATTGCAATCTTCACCAAAAAATAAAATATGTTGCGGAAAATAAACTAGAAGTTGAGAAATTAATGCACACACAAAATAAAATAGACACCAATATTTTTGGACTAAAGTCCCCAAAAAAAACCCAAAAGGGAAAACTGGTGCAGCGGATGAGGGTTTATTTTATTATTATGCAGTAGTAAAAATTTGAGTTCAGTAATTGTAATATTCCTAATTAGCCATGGCTAATTGGAATATTCGATTTTGTTCAATTTTTGCCTTTTGTAGTTATTTGTAAATAAAAAAAATGAGGACAGGGGACATAACCCACTTTTTGAATAAAAAGTCACTTCCTAGTAGCACAACGTTGTGACTTAAAGGGGAGCCAAGGGGGCCAAAGGGGGACACAGAAATGGAGCCCACGCAGACACATGGAGGGACTGCGCAAGAGGGAAGAAACACGTGGCAAGAGGGGAATCACGCAGGAGGAGGTGAGCCTTGGGATTAAGAGAGGCAAAGGCTATGAAAGAGAGAGGAGCCCCCTCGTTTTGATCATTCAATTATGAGCATTTGTGATAGTCATTTTGACTTAGAGCACACTGGCTATTTAGCTAGTCTGCAGCACTGTTTAGTGCATTGAGTGTCTTCGTTCGGAGATCTCACCCTTAGCCCCAAGGGACTTCGAGTGCCTGCTCGGGCAAGGTATTTCCATTAGCATTTCAACAGTAGTTTTATTAGCATTTCAGCAGCAGTTTCATCAGCGTTTTGGAGGACTGCGCAGCACTGAGAGAGGGACACAGTTCTTCTGGCAAAAGGCTGGGTTGAGGGTTTGCAAGAGGATTTGTGCTAAGAGATAGAGCAGGGGATCAGCCCTTGCATATTGGAGCGTTTTGGCAGGGGTTTCAGGCAGATTTCTGGAGGGTTTCATTCAGTGGCAGCGCAGAGCATTGAGGGACTGCGCAGAACCCCAAAGGGGTGATTTTCGGGGGTCGGCCATTTCAGAAAAGCTTTCTGGGTTTTTCTGGGTTTCTTGAGTAGAGTTTGATTCCAGAGTTTCAGCCTTTTCTGAGGAGGGGAGCAGCCCCAAATCATTTGATTTCTAGCAGCAGCAGCAGTACAGCAGTTCTCCAGCAGCTTGGATGTAGTTCAGAGAGGGGCCATTCTTTGCTATTCTGAGTGTATTTCTTCACTTGCCTTGTGCAAGTCGAGGTGCCATCTTTCTGATCACCTCCTGTACCCATTCTATTGCTCAGTATAATAAAATGGCTTAGCATTTCTCGCTGCATTTCTTGAGTATCTGCTTATATTTCATGTTTACATTATTATATGTTGCACCACTGTTATTTTTGTCATTTTGAGCTTCCCGGTTATTATATCATTCGCACGTATTTAGTTGGAGTTTTGTTGGGGTTTGAGGAATATTCCTAAAAGGGATATTACAGTGGTATCAGAGCATAGATCTGGCTCAGCCTGTGGAGCTAGCAATCTATGACACCGAGGGAGAAACCCTACATCTGTTACAGAGGTAGGAAATACAGAGACAGTGAGCGTAGGTTGGAGAACACCTATGGGGAGGGAGACTGTGTTCCGGTGGTGGATGCAGAACAGGAGGAGCCTATGGTGGATGCAGAGCAGAGGGATCCGACAGCAGACGAGGACGGGAAGAAATTTGTGGATATGCTCCTCAAATCAATGCAAGAACTGTCAAGGCAGATTGAGGTGATGGGGCAGAGATTCACGGTAGTAGAGGCCAGACAGCGTGAGAGCCCACGGGTTTTTCAGATTGGTGAGGGATCAGCTGCATCCCATCATTTGCCAAAGCAGCGTGATACTATGCAGCAGGTGGCCTCGCATGCCCCTACACGCTCTACCATGCCCACGTTCTTAGGAGCAGACACGAGGGTCAGAGCCCAGCAGGAAGCAGAGCCTAGCCATATGGGCGATTATTTTGCAGAGTACCAGGCCTATGGGCAAGAGTTCAGGGATGCTCTTTCATTCAGAGACTTTGTTCAGCTCCAGCGGGATAGTAGATCCCGCGATCATCACAAAGGAAACCGGCATTACCATGATGGTGACACCCACCGTACAGCGAGTAGATTCCACTTGCCTACGTTTGATGGTTCATCAAACAGTTCGGCGAAGTCTTGTGTGGAGAAGCTGGACATTTATTTCCAGCTTAACCAGATGTCGAAGGCAGAGGCCATCAAGGTGGCAACATTGCATTTGGATGGTGAGGCCCAGGATTGGTGGTTTCATGGGATGGTTACACTCGGGCACTCTACAGTGACGACATATGCGGAGTTTACCAAGAGATTGATGGAGCGATTTGATCGAAGGGATCCAGAGCAGCATTTTGTTGAGCTGACGAGGCTCAAATAGACAGGGAGCCCAAAAACCTACATTGCAGATTTCTTGAGGGTCTCTGTGATGGTGCCAGACCTATCCATGGCGCGGAGGGTCTATATGTATGTTGAGGGGTTAGCAAAGCCATTTCAAGGTCTAGTCCAATTCACTAGACCAGCCACACTCAAGGACGCTATCAGCAGGACCCGAGACTTACCGGATGTCTTACCCAGGACCGAGACACCTTACCCCCAAAGACAGCCTTTTCAGTCTAAGGGAATGGATGTGAGGATTCCACCTCCAAAGGGGAAACCAGGACGAGTACAGATTGAGGACAATGTCAGGAGGGAGCTAAAGAAGAAGCAGTTGTGCTTCACATGTCAGAAGCCGTGGGCACTAGGACATAGATGTGCTGCTAGCAAAGCACATTTTATTGAGGTCTTCTCCGAGTGCAGTGGAGAAGAGGATGATGTGGAGGCAAGAGATAGCCATGCCATACAGGGACCTTTGCCACCTCCACCGCCAGCAACAGGTGGTGCATCTTTTGCAACCACCAGAGGGGCCCTTGCAGCATTGCGGGTAGTTCCCAAGTATCTGACGCTACGCGTACGAGGGACAGTAAGTGGCCAGCGAGTATCAGTTTTGGTTGACGGTGTGGCGACCCACAACTTCATCGATGCACAGATGGTTGAGCAAAGAGATATACAGACAGAGCTTCGATGGGTTTTCAGTCTTGGTCCCAAGAGATCAGACCATGATGTGTGCTCGTTATGTTCCAGAGCTTTCAATGACGATGGGCACCTACACATTGATTGACAACTTTTCCGTGGTCGATATCCCGGACACCAACATGATACTAGGTGTTCAGTGGCTTATCACTCTAGGGAAGGTCATGACGGATTGGACCCTAGAGATGGAGTGGGATGATGAGAAGACAAGGAGGCATGAGAAGATACGGGGACAGCACACATATCCGCCTCAGACTATGTCGGCTCATCGGATGGAGGCAGTCTTCCGGAAGGGAGACATAGAGTGGTCAGTGGAGCTGCGTGCATCAGAGGCAGGGACTACAGGCATACAGTACATCCAGAGATACAGTCCATCCTTGATCGGTATGCCATAGTGTTTGGGGAGATTCCACTGGGACAGCCACCGGATCGGGGGTTTGAACACACCATCGTGCTTGAGCAGGGCATACAGGTATTGATCACCACCCTCTATAGGCACCCCAAGGCCTATCGGGATGAGATTGAGCGGGCTATCCAAGAGTTGTTGGCTCTTGGGCACATTCGACCGAGCACGAGCCCTTTTGCTTCTTCTGTGGTGTTGGTAAAGAAGAAGGATGGTACATTAAGGATGTGCATTGACTACAAGGCCCTGAACAAGAAGACCCTGAAGAACAGGTACCCCATACCCAGGATCGATGAATTGATGGACGAGTTGAGGGGAGCGCAGTTCTTCTCAAAGATTGATTTGAGATCTGGGTACCATCAGATTCGCGTGAGGGAGCAGGACATTCCCAAGACCGCCTTCAGGTGTCACTATGGGCACTTTGAGTTCTTGGTGATGCCTTTTGGGCTAACCAACACCCCCGCTACATTTCAGTCCTGCATGAATCACATCTTCCGTAGTCACTTGAGGAAGTTTGTGTTGGTATTCTTTGATGATATTCTCTTTTACAGCAGGACTTGGGAGGAGCATCTCCAACACATTGAGCAGTATTGCGTATCTTACAAGAGCAGCAGTTCTATGCCAAACTCTCCAAGTGTGAGTTTGGGTTGATGGAGATGTTGTATCTCGGACACATCATAGGGATGGACGAAGTGAGAGTCCACGAGGAGAGGATCAGGGCCATAAGAGAATGGCCGGAGCAGAGAAACGTGACGGAACTTCAAAGATTCATTGGCATTTGTACTTACTACCGGAAGTTCGTCAAATGTTTCTCGCAGCTTGCTACACCCCTGACAGATGACGAGGAAGGGGGCATTCAGTTGGTCAGATATAGCACAACGAGCCTTTGACAGGCTCAAGGAGGTTATGAGCAACTGCCCAGTGCTTGCGTTGCCAGATTTTACGCAGCGATTTGTTTTGGAGTGTGATGCCTTGGGAGAGGGGATCAGTGCAGTGTTGATGCAGGGAGGTCACCCTATAGCCCTTGAGAGCCGGAAACTCTTCCGCACGAGAGGTTGTATTCTATATACGACAAAGAGATGTTGGCCATCATGCATGCATTAGCTAAGTACCGGCAGTATTTGGTGGGTAACAGGTTCAGGGTGAGGACTGATCACAACAACCTCAAAGTTCTTTTTCGAGCAGAAGCAGCTACAGGAGAGGCAGCAGAAGTGGATCAGTAAGATCCAAGCATATGACTTTGACATTGAGTATGTCAAGGGTAAGAAC